>BQNB010005738.1:3172-35771 GCA_026074375.1 Tanacetum coccineum | reverse complement strand
CAAAGTCACTTTGATATTGTGTCACGGTCCCAAGTTGCAAGAGTTTAGACAGCGCACCATGTGGATCCTCATATTTACAAGGACCAAACCGGTTACGAACACTCTCCAAAAACCCTTCCCAGTCGGTAATCAGCTTATTATATGACATCCATCGAAACCATTTGGCGGCGTCCCCTTCAAGATTAAAACCCATGACCTTAAGTCGTTGATCAGCCGATGTTCCCAGAAGATCAAAGTATTCATGTATCGTAAATATCCAACGTTCGAAATGCGAACAAAACGAGCCCAATGTTGCAATGCTTCTGACATACGTATGATTTTATAGAAAATGTTGAAGTTTAATATTCCGTGATTGTTAAAAAAATGGTTAGCGAAATAAAAAACATGTGTTGCATACAAGTCAGCCCCGCCGCAAAGCGTGGACAGATTTCCACTCAATATTCATTCAAAACAGATTCGCGAAAAATTATGCCCCGCGGCAACGCGCGGCCTACGTAATCAAATCGCACAAAAATAAGCCACGGCGCAACGCGCGAAAAGTCTAGCTCTTATGCAATCAAAACCGGCATACGCTAAGCCGAAAAAAATAAAAAAAAAACAACTTCCCATAGCAATGCACGAGCAATCATGCTTGTTACTTTCTATTTTTAGCCAAACGTTACTGAAGACTTGCATCTATTTATGTTGCAGATACCCAATCAAATTGTTAGGTCTTTTAAACGTGGTGTGCGTCCTTTAGATGTACCATTGTACTAGTAGGTCGGTTGTATAATTATTTAGCCCATGAAATCATGTAACCCAGTGGCTTTACCAAACATTTTGGCCCAATTCTCGACGAGAATGTTTGTCTTTTAAGTTTTAACTCTCTTTTAAATAATAGTTTTTTTTAACACGTATGCCGGTCAAGTCACACACTCGGATCTTCTTAGCTAGCTCTGAAAATGAATCATTCTCCGCTTACTCGTTTAACGTTTATCGTCATTTTATGAACCTATAATTTTCGGTTTTATTGGTTGGATATATTTGTCAAACAAGCAACTGCAAGCACTTTTAGTTACCAAATCAGCAATGGTTATCTATTTTATAAAAGTGTGTGATAACATATCCATAACTATAACTGTAAAGTGTAAATGTGTTGTTCCCACTTAGTTAGTGAACAATAACCACAAAGTTATTATTAACTAACTCATGGCTAACAAGTAAAGAAAACAATTTGTTGTGTGAAAAGATTTTTGTGTGTAAATATAGCTAGTAAGTAAAAGACACAAAAATAACTTTTCAACGTTTAACTCTTTTTATTAAGAATTATACCCCATTGTATACGGAACTACAATGGGGATTGAATGACAATGTGTGTGTGTGATCTCCTCACTAATAACTTTGCATAAATGATGTGTCGTTGTGTGGTGTATATTTTTATGATTCAAGTTTTAAATTTATATTTTGCCGACTAAACAAAAAACAACACTTTAACGGGCAGTGTACCCGATCGGTAGTAGTTTCGTCGTAAGTATGGTGTCGAACACTTGAAGCGAGGTTAAATCTATCAATTTAATTAATATCTTGGTTATCTAATCTATGTTAATTCTATTATATTCTAAACATATGTCAGTCTCAATCCTAATTCTAACAGAAAAAAAGGGTTTTCAGCCTGAGAGACTGGCACGGTTTGGTTGGTGACTACAATCAATTCAAAGCACTTTAACCCACGCAAGCAAGTTAACAAAAGATAAAAGAGCGGTCGAACCAAATATAAGAAAACTGTATTAACCATTATTAATCCGATTAGAAAGTTGGTTTGTTTATTAAGTGCAATGATTTCTTCTCTCGAGGCGGTATATCATTCTTAAGACTTAGGCGTTACATCATCCTAAGACCTAGACACATTAATTCTGTCACAATTAAAGCATCCGCATAAAGCATCCTTATTTGTTGATTAAAATCTATCTTAGGGATTAAAGCAATGGTGATCTTGTTAAACTCTAGCTCATAGAGACTTTACCCACTTACCGCTTAATGGCGATTTATACACTACTTAGCTTATATTGTATTCAAATCCTAAGTGAAAGATTATTGGGCATTGAATTGGCCTAACAAAAAGTTTTAGTTTTTTATCAGCCAAGGAATCATACCTGGTTTTGTAATATACAAAAAATCATGTATATGTTGAAACTACACGAGAAAAGTTGAAAGGACTCCTAGGTGCATACTATGACTAGAAATAACAGATGATGGGATGTTTGTTTGTTGACATGCTTAACACCTAACACCAACAAGCAGTTCCCCAAGAAAGAAGTCTGCTATATAAACACTTGACCTCCAAAATATGTGTTTAAAATTCCTTTCAGTTCCATGGAGATCTTTTGAGTTGTGACCTCTAATTATGTGTTTTATACTTGTGTTTTTGGACGCAACTTAGGCGATCTCCATGCCATAGAATGGCGTTTTAAACACATATTTAGAGGTCAACTAATAATATTTATTGATTTCTTTTTCTTGAGGAATAGCGTGTGGGCGTTAGACGTTAAGCATGTCAACAAACCAACATCCCATCATCTGTTATGTTTAGTCATAGTATCCATCTAGGAGTCCTAGCAACACTTCTCATGCAATTTCAACAAAGACGCGGTTTGTTGTGTATTACAAACCAAGGTATGATTTTGTAGTTGATTAAAAAACTCTACCTTTTGATCATTAAAAGTCTCTTACATATTTGGAATGCCAAATGCATGTTTGTTTTCTTTTAGGACCAGCAGTCTAATATTGGCTTTGACAAGTATATCAAAGTTGTAACAAAAGGCCTGTAAGTTGAATGCACTTTCAAATGTGATTCAAGGGTGAGGACTACCCCGAAAGAAGGTAAATGATATATTCTATAAGCCAATTCTTATCAAATACCTATATCTATATGGATAGCTTATCGATTAAAATTTCTTCATTTGTTAGGTTTCCAGGAAGTATTTTGGAGTTGAATATATATCTCCTCATTGGTAGAATCAGAGTGGCACTCGTTAAGGGTTAACATATATTTTTTGGGGTAAAGGGTTTCCCCAGTAAATTTTATTACGCCAAAAAATAGGTAAGTACAAAGGATGAGGGTGAGTTCCATATCTCCGCCCGTTACATAGGGAAAACTACTTCCCTAAAGGAAGGTACACAAAGTGCCTAGACTATAAAAGAAACAATAATAACTATTTCTTTGTATGGGTCAAAGTCATAGTCATCATTCTCATAAGATTTACTTTCTTTATTCGAGGCTGGACTATTGTACATAGCAACTTCTTTAAAGCCAGAAAATTTGTCATTTCGTTATCAACAGATGCAACTTCATCCTTACTATCATGATCACCTAAAGAATCATTTCAACCCCTCCCTTTTCCATTACTTACCACAACAAAAATACTAACAGTATACAACCTATTTTTTACCAACACTTTAAATGTACACTGAATAACCAAATCACAGTTGCACAAAAGTAAATACACAGACAAACAAACATTCATTAAACAAACTGTAGTACAAACAACATGACTTAAACAGACTTGATAACATCAAATATTTGATACTTTTTAGTGTCAATTTACCCACGAAAATACTTGAAATTGTCTTATAAATACTTGAATTCGATACATTTACGGTTATCTTATTGTTTTCAGGTAAAATGCAAGTATGTGACAAGAAACATAGGAAATGGACAAAAAAATGAAGATAATATAGATTCTTACGAGACGTTACGGCGTAACCCCTACGATAGTGTTACGTCGTAACCTATTCAAGGTAAGACACGTCATTTAGCGACATTACGGTGTAACCACACGCAAGGTTTACGCCGTAACATTATTATTATAGAAGGCTGAGTCATTCGAGTCAGCATTACGGCGTAACATGGACATTTGATTAAGCCGTAACATCTGTTAAGCCTGAAATATGGAAAGTACGCGTCAGCAGTTTACGGCGTAAACCCCTAAAAGGTTACGCTGTAAAGTATTCGAAATCTATAAATAGATGCCTCATTCAGACACTTCGACATCAACCATTCGACAACAGTTCCAAGGGGCGATCAATGCCTCCATATCTCGAAGAATTCCATTAGAAGTCCAAGGTAGATCACACTTATCTTACTTTTATATTAATAGTTCATAATCCACTTTTGTAAGAATTATGAGTTTTCAATCCAATATTACTTTTATTAATTCTTTTTGTGTTGTTGCTATGAGCGGCTAAGCACTTCAAGTGCTGGCCTAGTCATGAATTATCTATCGTATTAATGTTTGTTTCATGTTAGATTATGGTTTCGTTGGATATCCTTTGACTATCAGGTACCCCTGGATTTTGGTAGTGTTGCGGGTGGTTTAGATCTGTTAATCCTGTTATTAGATTACCAATTGAACATGAGATTAGCAGGGATCCTAAGGTAGTTTTGGAACCCTATCCCTAGTATAGGAACTAACCAAGTTACCGCCTCTATCACTTAATATACTTAAAAAGCACAGGAACTCTTTTAGAAAGGGTTAACAATCTATAGGTTATTAGACTAGTTCTTGGGATAGTTGCGATTAATCACTATGACCTGGTTGCCCTACCTTCGTGACTTTCGGGAGATTCAAGATCACAGGAATTATAGGACAAACTAAATATACCTATTAAGGTCTGTCGACTTTAGAAACCACTAATAAAACCATGGTGTAACATTGCACAGGAAAACATAGTTATAACGGTAGTAATGAAATGGCTAGGCTAGCACGCTTTTCTCCCTGATATCTTCTATCACTTTTACTTTTCGCATATTTACTTTCCTGTTAATCTCAAAATCAATCTTAAAACCATTCTCAAAACGTGACACTTTCAAATTAAAACTAATAACGCTTAACTCTTGGGACGACCTTAGATTTACCATCTCTACACTACTCACGATCGGGTTCTCTGCCCGTTAGTGCGTTTGTCAGGTAAATCAAGTTTTATAAATCTAAAACTTGAACAAAATATATTTTAAAATAAAATATGCATCAAGACTTAACACTCAAATGGAAATATAAGAAAGCAAAAAATACAAACATCAGAACGCATAACTGAACACATAATTGTTCTAGACGCACATACAGTATGTTTTTTTATTTCATCGACCTCACACAAAGCTGTCCTATCACACCAGTCAACTACGCTTAATAATCCATGTTCCCCTTCAGCTTCTTGATGAAAATGCCCTTTTCCTAAGCCCTCAGCTCAAACTTCCTTCTGAGTATTTGCAGGTCCATCACGTTCGTAATATCTTTACCTTGAACCTGCTTCATAAACTCGACCATCTTATCTGGCACATACCTTCCCACCAGTATGTCCAGTTCTTTAACAAAATTCTGTCTTTCATCGACAATAGCAGTCACATGAGCACACAATGCGTTTACCTCTCTCGCCAGTCTCGGGGCTTTAGTGATTTCCCTCTAACAGCGCAATATGAACATCGGCTCCCAATCTGGTGAATTAACACTTCTGCGTAGCTCATCACATATTGGTAGTGCTGTTGTTGATTGTGTTTTTTATGCTTTGAATGCAAAACACATTCACTCACCACCTTTTAAATAGACAATAGGCCATCCCTATTCATCTACACCCTCTCTCCATTATGCACTGAACAAAAAAAAGGAAACCACATGTTTTTACTGCAAAACCTTTGTCACTGTCCTCTTTAAATCAGAAACAGTAGACATCACAAACTTTTTAGAAGTTCTTGAGTTCACAGTTTTTATTACTGTGTATTTTCATTGATTTAGCTAAATACCACAAACCAAACACTTGCTACTACAGTTGTTACACTAATATAATCACTAACGGGAGCTAAGTTACCATAAACATAAACATATATTACATACGTTATAAGATGAAACAACAACACAAACGTACAACACACTAAAGTCTTATTACAACAGACATAGACACAAACATCATCACACTTATTCGACAAACAAAAGATACATTACACCATGCCCACACGACACATAAGCTGCATATAACAAATGTCATTAACACTTCTAAGACGATGCATCATGCATCAGCTTCTGAACAAACATCTCAATTTCAAGAGCCCTTTCTCTGGCTTCCTTTTCTAAATCACGCAACTGCCACTCCCTAAAACCCTCTTTGTTCATCATCTCCATCAAGAACATGGCAGTCTTCGCCGTGACAGCCACACCTACCACACTCTCAAGCTCTCGAACAAAAGCTATCTTATCTTCACACGCCTCATTCATCTAACCAACCAACCTTTTCACTTTCATAGCAAACTCTCGATGCTCAGCCAAAAACTTTTAACAATACATAATCACCATGTTCAGCCAATTATGCAATCATCGCTCCTTAAATAAGCAAAAACAGAAGTAAAACTAAAAACCATAATGATCTATAAAAACAAAAAAAACACCACCATGTATTACTAACATGTTACTCAACACCACATGTCAAACACATCTGGTTATTTTAACACGTATACACAACATCCTTATGCCACTACCAAAACCAAACCTGCTACCTTCCACACCATAACAACATCTGTCCACATGTTGTTCACTCAAACTTTACTAACTGTCCCATAAATTTAAGCAACATTAAAAGTAATTTAGCACAAAAATTTTTGGGGAAATTAAAAATGAAGATAGCACATTGAATTATCAAATCACAACTTCCTTTTTTCCACTTATAAACAAAAACAGTATGCCCCACTATCAATTCAAACCAAAAGTGGAATCACTTCACTAGATGTTGCATACCTATTATGGCAAAAAAAACAACGGAAATTGAATAATGTATGCCATGTAGAGTACCACTTATTCCTTATTCGTGACTGCATTTATCTTTTGTCTTTTATCAAAAGCAACATTCTAATTTGTATATTTTTCATATGTTTTGTAACAGCCACAGTTTAATATTTTCAAGGCAACAAACTTTTGTAGCACCCACAACTAAAGATTTCCAGGAGACACAAAAAACAATCAGCTCATTTTGACACAAATATGGATGAAATTCACTATGGTTCAACCTTTGTAGTAGAACAAAAAGAAATCATTTCATTTTGGTGAATCTGTGAAGGGAATTAGCTCTACTTTAAAATTTCTAGGAAAATAACTAGCTAAGTCCTCATTTTGATGAAGCAAATATATATGTAAAATGATGTGCGTTAGTCATAGGACTTCTACATGAAGTTTTACAACTCTCTAGGCAGTGTACCTAATTGTTGCAGTGTAGTATAGGCAAGACTCGGGGGTTGTTATTGTTCTCTAGGGGAATAGGTTGGGAAGGCTCGAACAGAGCTTAACCGAGATTTACGGGACTGAAAGAAGATTATTTTTGTATTTTTATGTTTTATAGAAAGCAAGTAAATCAATGGTTTGAAAGGTTGGTTTGTTTAACTAATTATAATCTAAACTACTAGTGATAACTTTATGATAAAATGATGTATTTGCTTAATCATGCATTACTCATTAGATTGCTTCTCCTAATCCTGTTGCCTTGTCACACTCGTGATGATTTGTGTAAGTATTTCCTAAGTCATGAACGATTTACACGAACTCGCCATCTATTTAATATTCTGTTAAGGCAACGCACAAGTAAGGTAGTATGAAGACTATTACAAGGCCCCTAAGAGTATATTAAATGCAATTGAAATATTTTAAGAGGGATCAACCATATTAGGGGTAAGGTAGTATGAAGACTGTTACCGATGGTATCCTTTCTACACACTTGTAGTTCCCTAGACGTCTATGCCAATTTAATATCTTATGGCTAGTTTTCTAAAGCCTAACGCACATATTCATCACAAGAAGCAAAAGTAAAAGGATCTACAATCTAACTTTCATGCAATCATAAGCAAATACAAAAGAGGGTTTAGCCTAACATGTTATAAAGGAAACAAGAGCATAGATCAATCAAACAACACATAGACACATTGATGATTAAAGATAAATAATCTTATTTGATTAAAACATAGATCAAGGTCAGTTACAATAGGGTTTTTAAGCCCTAAAGACGGCCTAAAACCTGACAAAGTACTTAGGGTGCGGCTCCCAAAAGTCATACAAAGTTACACACTTAAAACCCTAAATTCGGTTTTATATATATAGAGAAATCGTTGCGACGGCTTCCAGTTATGGTCGCGGCGCCCTCACAAGATAGAATCTTCTAGGTCTGATTTGAGTTGGTTACGTCCTAACGCCATCGTCACTAGAAAGATTGCGACGGCGTCGCTTTATGCCTGTGACGCCGTCCACGCTCTGTATGCACAATTCTTCAAGAGATTTGGTGTAGGTTCGTAGTCTTGTCCATTTCTTCTCTAAATGAGCCCAAGTCACGTGTATTTCCTCCAAATGTCATCCAAGTGCTAAAAACCTGAAAACAAACGATTAAGCACATAATCTGGGCATATTTGCATGATTTAAGGGGTTAAATGACTCTGAAATAGTGTATAAAATAACACATCATCATAAAAGAACAGTGTATTAATAATATTTGCTAGGTTCTATATGTATTCATCCAGAAAACAGATCTAATCCGGTTTGCATAATCCCGCAAAGGTAACAAAAAACGCATCCAGTTTGCATAATCTCGCCAAGGTAACAAAAAACGCAGCCTAACAATCACCCCGCAGCGAAGCGCGGGTAAATCCCCTCGTTCCATGTAATTAAGGTATTTGAGTTAGGTGATGTGATCCTTGCAACATTGACAATGGTTTAAATACGTGTATGATTAATGACTAACATGGTTAACATTTTAAATTAAAGTATGAGTAAATTGCATAAATCGTCCCTAAAATTTGGCCAATTTGCATGTTTCGTCCCAAACGTTACGAAAGTGCAAAGATCGTCCTTGTGGAGAAACCTTTGGTGCAAGTATCGTTCCCGTGGTGCAAGTATCGTCCCTGCGGGGACGATACTTGCACCAAAGGTTTCCTCAAAGGTTTTCCCACATGGACGATACTTGCACCAAATGTTTTCCCACATGGACGATACTTGCACCAAAGGTTTCCCTATATAGATGATCCTTGCACTTTCGTAACGTTTGGGACGAAACATGCAATTTGGCTAAACTTTAGGGACGATTTATGCAATTTACTCTTGAAGTATTATATATATACTCATTAGAGAAGTAATACGACGTCGTTTTTGGAAGCATTTTCACTGTTCATCATTGAACAGTGTTCGGGCCAGCCATAATTTAGCAGGTGAAAAAATAAACCCATGGCCCAAAATTTTAACAAGTGAAAACGGCCCAAATTTTAAGATGTGAAAATTTAAAACGTGAAAAAAATAAGCCCACTGCCCAACTTCGTTAAATAAAAAACAAAATTACAAAACATACCCTCACACTATGCAACAAGTTACGAAAAAAACATTACACTTTTAACTATTTACAATTTTTAACATAACAAACTTTATTGCATATCTACCGATTCATTCAGATAAAAAAAATACAATCGGAAAGATCTTCGAATTGCGAACAAAACGAGCTCAATATTGCAATGCTTATACCCGCGGAAAGATCTTCCAATTGCGAACAAAACGAGCCCAATATTACAATGCTTTCAACATACGCACGACCTTTTTAAAAATATTGAAGTTTAATATAAATAGAAAAAAATAAACAAATTTACAAACCGTACCCTCAACTTTTAACTATTTACGACTTTTGTTAACCAAATATTTTGCTAACCAATTAAATAAAACATAATATACTCGCTTCAACGACAAAAACTCATTCAAATTCCGTATTTGTTAAAAAAATGCTCAGTGAAATAAAATACATATGTTGCATACAAGTCAACCCCACCACAACGTGCGAACCCATTCCCACTCAATATTAATTCGAAATCGATTCGAAAAAAAATTATGTCCCGCGACAACGCGCGGCAAATATTGCTTGTTAAGTATTATCTAACATTTCTATAATCTATATTGACACTTGTTTCAAGTAAATCATAAAATATTATGGACCGCGTTAGTTGAATAGGTGAACCGCGTTGGATGGGCTTTCATAAGTGACAAATCCACTTGAGTGAATATGTTGATTTTTAAAATATTATGCAAGTCGTTGGGTTGGGGCAGGGGCCGGGATTGAGACTGAAACTTAGGTGGTGTTTGTTTTTGATAAAGAGCATTTTAACAGCTTTTTAACAGCCTTTTGTTCTGACTCATTCAGACGCGTTCAGACATTTTGCTCATTAAGTGCGTTTGTTTTTATTTTCTTGTTCAGACGCGGTCAGAGGCTAAAATATCATAACCAACTAGATGTGGATGGAGGTCTTGAGGCCTCTTAATGCCTTTTCACTCTTTACCTTTTTTTTTTGTTTTTTTTACTCTCTCCATTTTGTGAGATATTTTTTTTACTTTAATATTGATAATACTTGAGAGAACTAACATTTTCTTTTTGCACGAGAGCTTTAATTATTTGACTAAAAAATATTTTTAATTATTAATTGACAATGTTAAGTATACTATGAAATTTTATTTTTCGCAATCTTAGGATTGTAGAATAAATGAAAGTAACAATTTGCAAAATGATGAAGATGTTTAACCGCATGAGAGTACAATATATGACTATTTTACGAGAATAAATTGCGACACAATTATTTTAAATATTTTTTAAGACACTTTTATTCCCACGTTGCTAAACTATGTTAATTTCATGACTAAAATGATCTATATAAATTTTAAGCATGTTTATGTTTCGTACAAATAAAACGGATTTTAAATATAAAACTGATTTGTACTTTTATTGTTCAGACATTTAAAAAGTAAAAAACAAACACTATTATTTGATTCAGATTCAGACATTTACGTCATAGATTTATATTGAGATGTGCGAATCAGATTCAATTCAGAGTCTCTTAATAAACAAACAGCACCTTATATTAGAGCCAAAAACTCAAGTTTATATTTTTATAAAGTTGTTTGGCGAATAGTTGGTGCTGGAGGTTATTAATCTAAAATCGCATAAAATACATCAAATTAAATTCACATATATTTTTAGCTTTTGCGTGATAATCTATTATATTTTGAATGGTATTTAAGTAATTTGACTAGCTATAAGCCTCTATAAGCCCTTTTATGCGGGCTTAGCTTATGAAGGCTTATGGCTTATGAAAACTTTTATAAACCGGTGTGACAAACAAGGTCATCCATTATAAGCCCTCAAAAACTCGTTGCCGAACACATATATGTTTCTCTTTTACCAGGCACTAAAAATAGTAAAATACGTGTAAATGTTACGCAAAACACAAAGAAATAAAACGTCTATGTCATAAAGGCCTATAAGAGTTTGAATTATTAAATAAGCTAGCTCAAAATGAGCCATGTCTAAATAAGAAACTTGTAGCTCTCTTTTAAGACCATAAGCTCCTTTAAAGGAGAATTTCTTTGTGAGGTGTTACTAAACATAAATTGAGTTTACGGAGTTGAAAGATCAAGGTATTAACATGCGTGATTTTATGTATATTAAAGTGGGCAATGGCGAATCTACGAAATTCTGGGACGATATTTGGATTGGCAGCAAGCCTTTGAAGCTCTTATTTCCCCGTATTTATGCTCTTGATAATATTAAAGATGCGACAATCTGTATGAAGCTTAACGAGCCCAGCCTTGATAATAACTTCCGTCGCAGCATTAGAGGAGGAATCGAGCAGTCTCAGTTCAAGGAGCTTACGGACTTTCTCATTCCGATCGTGCTTAATCCGTGTCATGATAGATGGTTCTGGTCTTTAGAGGGATCGGGGGAGTTTTCTGTCGCTTCTATTCGAAGATTTATTGATGATCAACGTTCTTTGACGACTGGATTCTAAAACTTTTGGATTAAAGTGTCGATTTAGGTGGAATTTCTAGCTTGGGAAAAATCAAATTGGAAGCGCTTCCCATACGAGATTCAATATTCGCGTAGAGGTATTGAGATCGATTCTATCCTTTGTCCCATTTGTGATAGGGGGGTTGAATCTACGAGACATATATTTTTTAGTTGTTGTTTAGTTAGACAAATTGCGCGCAAATTTGTTCTTGGTGGGATATCGAATATTCGGATGTAACTCCTTCACTGAATGGGTATAAACTGGGATGGCCTCTTTACGTCTTCAGTCTAATGTTAGATGATGATCCAAGGTGTCTTTTTTGTGATTTGGTGGCATGTGTGGTCTAATCAGAAACAAACTTTCTATTTCGAGGAGAAGAATACCTTTCAAAGCACGATTATTTTTGATTGTAGATGTTGTTTTCCATTTTCTTTTTTAATTGGTGTAAGTCTTGAATGTGTAAAGCATCGTTCAGTTGGGATGATTGGCTTAAAACCCCTTCTTTGATTTCTCTGTAATTCTAGCTCCTTGCTAGTTTCTTAATAAAATCCGCTGTTCAAAAAAAAAAAAAAACATAAATTGAGTTTATGTTGAGACAAATCACATAAAGGCTTCACTTACTTTACCATCATTTCTTGTTTTGAGAAACCATAGTTTTTGATATTTTGACAAACTAATTCATAAAGTTTAAACTTATCAATACAGAGAGTCAAATCGAGTAAAATTCTTCATTTACCATACATCTATGAAAAATAGTATATTCATTTTTCATAAACTTCAACTCTCAAATTCGGCTAGATTTCCGAAACAAACCATTTGTCTCCACAATACAGATCGTAAACCTGAAATTTATTTACCGTTCAAGAATTTCACTTCGAATCATGTCATTTCGATACCTAGTGACAGAACCAGAAAACAAAATCACCAGATGCATTTACGAAAATTCAAACAAAATTACATGCACAACTTTTTGAAACAAAGTGCATTTATAAAAAAAATGATTCCTTAACAAAATTAACACTACAAAACACAAATCTATGAGAGTCCGTGTGAGTGTGTGACCCTTAAAAAACACCTTGGTATCGTCCTTGCTAATGAGTCACAATAACTAGGGCAATGACTCCTTACCAACTAAAAGTAAATGATCATTAGACCACTACATGAAATAAGTTAACTTAACATTAATTCGTATAAAATTAAAATAAACTGTTATTTCGATAGTTGTTAGAAAAGGTTAAAAAGGTCGTTACTCGTTATGGACACGGAGTTAGTTAAGTGGTCGGTTGTAATGACTTGACTTTAACGATTAGCCTTCAAATTTTTTAATGCAAGTATCATGCCTTAAGTTTAAAGACATAGTGATGGATCTAAGAGCACAAGGTATGGTGAGTCATGGCTTGAGCCATGGACGAAAACGCAAGCTCACGGCGTGACAACCACACCGTGAGTGGTGTTTTCGGGTCTCGCGCCACCACCATCAGCCGAGATGGTGGGCGAAAACGCGACCCGAAAACGCGAGACGTCTCGCATTTTCGGGTCTCGCGTTTTCGCGTGTATAATTTTTTTAGTTTTTTTAGAAGTGGGGTCCTCCCATAACACCAAAACTTGTGGTGTTAACCAATGAGTCACTTTTTGGTGTTATGGAAGTTTTTTTTGTTGTGGGAAAAAAATGTATTTTTGACCATGGCTGGTAACCATACCTAGTGCTCTAAGAATAATTATCTTTCTAGTGGTCCATTCCATAAAGTATCAAGCAAAAAATATGAAAAGGACTAGAAAATATTGCCAAAAGTTTTTGATATTAACTAAGGATAGTGATGAATAAAGAACTATATATATTTCTTTTGAAATTTGCGAGATGCTAAGCGCGTCTTATGAAAAAGTGACATTGTTATACCAAACTTGTATGATCTTCTTGCCAACTTATTAGAAAAGAGCGTTTCTGATTTGAGTAAAATATATGTAACGTATTGTATTATTAGAAACATTTTCTTTTCTAACCTTGCTTCATTTGTTTTTGTGTTAACTTTACTTAACGAATGATAATAATATTTTATCAAAGAGTATTCGGTCTAGCGGTAGATCAGGGTTATCACGGTCTGAAAATCGGACCGGATCGAAACCGAATTTGTTCAAAACGTCGGACCGAGTACCGAACCGAAATGGTCCGGTCCGGTTTGGCCTTCTGTCCGGTCCAATCCAACAAAGTATAATCACCAGGTTATTTTAATATCGAACGGGACCGATCGGACCGATGACCGAATTTAAGGAAAAACATGGACCGAGGACCGGACCGAAATATGTTCGGTCTGATCCGGTTCGGTCTAGTTTCTCAGTCCGATCCGATCCGATCGACGGTTTAATATGGTAAGCCCTAGCGGTAGATGAGTAAGTGATCAATTATTAATATTTTGAGAAACCAACCAAAATATACATCATGTTTGTGTGTAAAAAGCTTTCTAGGGTGGTCATAATCATGTAATACGCACAGGAATCGAGAACCAAAACCGAATCAGACGGGATAAAATCGAACCAAATTTGTAATTGAACTCAACAGAGTCAAATATTTGATTTTCGGTTTAAATATGGTTTTGGAAAAATGAAAACCAGATCCAAACCAGAAACCGAATTCATATATATTTTTTATATATTTATATAAAAAAAACCATCAAAACTCTTTGCTAGTATAAATATAACATTTTTACGCTTGAAATATTTTTTGGTGCTAAAAATCTATGTAATTAAATAAACAAAAATATAAATTATGTAATCCGCGTTATTCGATATCGGAAATCGAACCGAATTCAAATTTCGTTTTCGGTTCGGTTTAATCCATTTTGATTTCGATTCGATTCAGTTTGCTTTGTGATTTTCTTTAAAAAGAATTTAATCGAACTAAATAAACCGAACAACCCGATAACCATATACCAATAAATACTTCATTGGGCTTCAAGCCTTCAACTATGCAATAAAAGCCCATCGTCGCTAAACCATTCCTCAGTCTCTTTCGTTGCTTATCGCCTTATCTTGACAACAAGGTAAACACTCCCTCGGCCTCATATATTAAAGTTGTATGTTAAGTGTTTGATAAAATGCTCAAAGAGAAATGTGACAGGAACTTAACCAAGTTATAGGATACCCTCGGGCCTCACAGTTTTTTTTTTTTTTAAAAAAAAAAAAAAAAAAAAAAAAAAGCCCAATTGCTTGGCTGGTGAATTTGGTGCCAAGCCCTGTAATTTAGGGTCTGGTATCGTCTCGTGCCATAGGACGGCGCCATAGGGCTATTTAAGGCGGAAAAATATAGCTTGGTGTATATCATTAAGTAAAATATTGATCAATGATCATTGTGTTTTTTGAGTAAACATATTGATATTATACAGCTCGTGTTAACTTCTTATTACAGGTGCAATCCCCTTTTAACATAACGATATTAAGCAATCATGATCATGGTTTCTTATGCTGGCTAAGCAACGCGTTTTTCTGCATTTGAGAAGCTTTTGATACCATGGCGATTAAGCGTATGTTGTGCAACTACATTAGAGTTTCGGGATACTCGTCAACTGCTTCAGTACTTAAAGTAGGTGATAAGCTGAAAAAAGCAAGAGTATTTGCATGTAAAGATCTTGTTGAGTTTTCCAAAGTGAGTTTTGATGAAAACCCGTTGCATCTTGACTCTGAGTATGCGAGAAATGCTGGATTTAGAGATGTGCTGGTTCCTGGAATGCTCGTGGCGTCTTTGTTTCCGAGGATCATTGCTTCTAATTTTGTAAGCTGTTCGCTCAGTTCTTGTTTTCAAATGTAATAATTATCTCTGCAGAAGCACTCTCCCGTGAAACCTGCAAGTTTCATCTAAAACGTTTAATTTTCGTATTCCATGTCGCCAAATAACTTTCAAAACGCAAGCAACTTTTTAGATCTAAATGTAACGCAATTGACCGAATGAATGACTCTAAAATGTGTTTGTTTTTTTGTAGCCTGGAGCAATATATGCCTCACAGACTTTGCAATTCAGATTGCCGGTTTATGTAGACGAAGAGATTACTGGTGAAGTTGAAGCTCTTAGCATAAGAGAAGTGAAGAAGCAATACATGTGAGTTGAAAACGCCGACGCTTGATTTCATTTTTATCTGCAAAGATGAATTGGATTAAAAGTTCTAACTCTCGTTTATTTCTTGTGTTAGTGCAAAGTTCTCAACGAGGTGCATTAACAACGATGGTGTTCTTGTTCTTAATGGGGAGGCTTGGGCTGTTTTACCAACACTATGTCCAGCGGATCCGTAAACTTGGGTCATTTTATGGTTTAACATATGTCGTCATTAAACTAAAAATGAGCCAACCTGTGTCCAGTTCTTATTATGTACTAGATCGAAAACTCTATTCGTGTTTATGATGTTTGACTTTATTCCCTTTTCCATTCTATGCGAGATTATTGAATGTGATATTATCATGGTTTAAGACTCAAATGCGAAGAACCGGTGAATGATCATGAAACTGGTACAGCCTATACTATTTTCTCTGACTTCTTATTTAAGGTGGTATATGCTCACTCGCGCAGGTTATCTTACTAAAGAAATCTAGTCTTTTAAATCATACAGAACATGCAAATCAACAAAAACCGCTGGTATAATCGCTCGTCTTGACAGACCTTTGGACATAACCAAAATGACACAAATTTGAAAACTATATTTACATAGTAACAAGTTGATGAAAACAATTGAAACCTGCACATAATTTTAACGTGGTTTAATAACTTGAATCTCATTCACTAGTGCCAATGTGTTTTATTAATCACTTCTGTTATAAATATGAAACAAAACTAAAAACAAACGGTTACACATGGCCATAATAAAGTTCCATCTCGAATTGCTACAATAATGGACCCCATTTGGTCCAATGTCACCTCTAAATTTCTTAATCATACAGAATACCCTCCTTGTTGCGCAGCAGCAGCAGCCGCAGCAGCCGTCTTAGGCTGAGCCTTTTCGACGACGATAGCTTGTGTGGTTAGAACCATTCCTGCAACTGAAGCTGCATTTTGCAGAGCACATCTGGTCACCTTTGCTGGATCGAGGACTCCTGATTCCACTAAATTTTCATACTTGTCTGACATTGCATTGTAACCGAACTCCCATTCGCTTTCTTTTACCTTCCCCACTACCACTTCACCTTCAACTCCGTCGTTTTGGGCTATTAGAGATGCTGGTGCGACCAGTGCCTACAATCAACCAAGTTGATTTTAACAAAATGGACCCTTGAAAGAACAAGCTAACCCACAAGCTAACCCGAGGTAGCATTTTGACCCATGTACTGATTGATGGGTCGACTCTTATGATCGTATTATGTTTTATATATATCCTCTCAAACTGGTTGAATTAGAAAAAATGGCTAACAGCTAACACTATTTGCCTGTTTTAACCTGACCTGTTTTAAAACATTTACCCGAACCGCCCACTTTGAAATTATCTGCTTAAACCAAGCAACCATCTCACAATTTATTACTGACCTTTTGAATGATGTCAGCACCTAACCGCTCATCTGCATCCTCGATCTTCTCCTTGATGGCAGGAACCAATGGTGATAGATGAACAAATGCAGCACCACCGCCTGGGACTATACCTTCCTCAATAGCAGCAAAGGTTGCATTTTTAGCATCTTCGATACGAAGCTTACGGTCTTCTAACTCGGTTTCTGTTGCAGCACCAACTTTTATAACAGCGACCACACCGGATAACTTTGCAATTCTTTCAGCTAGTTTTTCCGAGTCATACACCGAATCAGTCTCATTCAACGCCTATTGGATGAAAAAGATAAATATGACATGATCATAAACCTTGCATTTAAAGCTGACATGGAGTTCCAAAATGCGATGAATTCTTCAGTTGAGTACTTCATCAATTTGAATCCTCGGTCCCCAGAATTTATCTCGTTGTTTGTGGATGACAAGCTAAGGAAAGCGGAGTTGGTGATTGAAGAGGACGACCAGGTGATTGTACTTGACAATGTGGCGATTCTTGTCTGTTATCTCCAGGATAAGGGTTTGTTTAAAAAGTACTTTAAAACCAATTGGCAGAAAGGCTATTTTTGGGCAGCCCGATGGTATCTGAAGAAATAGAGAGAAGCTTTTTACTGAAGTTAAAAAACATATGTGGGAACCTCGATATCTCTGATTTGGAAAACATGTTATAAGACATAAAGACCTCTCTTGATACAGTGTATGAAGACATTAAACCTGCTGATGAACCCAGACTTGGTGTACACGTTCTCTCAACCGGGTCTTGGTCATCTCAATTAACGAGGACCACCACTTGCAACCTTCCTCCAGAAATCATCCGTATGAGTGAGAAGTTCGGGACATATTACCTTGGGATCCACAAGAGACGCAAATTAAATGGCAAACAAACATGGGTTCTGCAGCTATCAAAGTGACATTTGGCACAAAACAGTACGAGCTCAGTGTATCAACATTTCAAATGAAATGTTCTGAGGAAGGAGCCAATCAGCACACATATTGATGAAGATGATGTTTTCACTGTCAATGAAATGTTCTCTAGCAAGTGTTACAAGGTGAAGGTCGGTAATGGTACAGTGGGGGTGGCCAACATGGAGTCAGAACCCGAAAAGCAAGAGACGTTGCAGACTATGCAGAAGGATAGAAAACAGCAGATTGATGCTTTAATTTCTAATATGACTGGCAGTGGTACAGAGGCAGCACACAAGGAACAGGATCCTGGAAAGCTAATGATGGTGCAGAATCTCGAGGTTGGCAGAAAGCCGCAGATTGATGCTTTGATTCTCAAAATTACGAAAGCAAATGGGATTATGGACTGCAACAATCTTGTGAGAGAGGTTACAAAGCAACTACAGTCAAGAATCCGGACCAACCCTGCAATAATAAAACGGATTATCACACTGCTGACTGATTGCGGCAACTTGCAAAGGGACACAAAAGATGGAAATCTGCTTCGATGCTCAGCTTGAGGGGAAAAAATGACATTGTCGACTTGTATGGTGATTAGTTTCTTTTGAGATTGTTGGTCATTTTGTACATCCTTCATATGTGGTTGGTTGTAAAGGCAAACGGTTAAATCTGCTTATCCTAAAAAGTTTTGTGATTTTTATGTAGAGAGGATGTGCTAAATTGAAAACCAACTGCATATGAGATAAAAGCAAGGCAAGTCAGTCAACACTTTTTTTAAATGTTCCTATAGTATCTGAGACTTTCATTTAAGATAAATAATTTTTAGTGAGTACTTTAATGCTGTTTAATCCGCCTTTGTATCTGTCCCAACTTACAACAACAGAGGAGGGTGTGCATCTTCTGTGCGGCTTAGCATTGTATTCGAGTTTAATAAGAAGTATGTGGATGATAACATATGAAGCATTCTTATTCTGGAACTTCATTGATATAAAACAATTAACATAGCTAGAGCGAGTTGAATGTCTCTTCCATTCTCTATGTTTGATGTCTGAAATTGTTTTCTTAACTATAGTGCAAGCCTTGTTTGTATACGATGTATATATTGTGTTGATGAACTATATAGATATTGAAATTATATTATTGACCATAAACAAGATTTGCAAGGAATCTCTGTAAGGCCTTTCTGGCATTTCATCAAAATACTTTGTGCGCATAACTGAAACAGCGACATTTACAACACATATTAATCGACCCATTACCAACAAACAAAATCAAAACGCAAAAACACATATTAATCGACACAAACACAGAAAGATTACAATTAGAGAATTGGTTAGGGGCCGCGCGAACACAGGCCCCCACAGCAACAAAATTACGATGTAGACTCGACCACTTGGGTCGATCTTAGGGTGGCACCCCTCCTAAGTGCAATGGAGGTCACCAACCTAGGCCATGGGCCTTTTTGATCACCCATAGACCCCATCCAGGTAAGTACTTAATTCTGTTGCTTCTCTCTCATTTTAAACAGGCTCCCTTATCGTTCACTTTAGTCACTCAGCCGATGTGGGATACTGGGATTTTCTCAAGATTATTGGATTAATGGCCCGAAATTGGAGATGAGTTTAAATGATGACAAGAAACCGTAACATTTAAAAGGAATCAAACTCACGACCAAGAATGCATATACACACTCTGACACACATACGAAAATAATCCAAGTTACATAATCATTGCTAGTAAACTGTTAATGACAACAAAATCAGAACATTTAAAAACTATATAAATGATATATCAGAACGAAAATTTTCATTTCCATTGAGAAAGAATACAACATACATGGAAGTGTCATTATGTATTAAATACGAAAGTCGTATAAAAAATGTCTTATGATCACGATATAGATACCATACAAAGAGAGCATGATCAACGGATTCCGATAATCACACAAAAGTGACCATACTCCCACGGAAAGAAAAACCTAATGCAACTTGGGGTCTTCGGCTGTAAGTCCATAAACCGGCTCAAATAAGGGTCTGAATGTCTTATCATCAATATGTTCATTTTTTTGTGGATTCCTCTTAAGTGAAGAAGCAGTACGTAACAACTAAGAACATCGTTCTCCATTTGTGAGCCCATCAAGGATGCAATCTCCAGCCACGCTTATCAAGTGCTCGAATCACATGCTCAGCTGCCTCCATTGTGTCTTGTAGTGGAGGATAGACCCATGTTTCAGTCATCTGTGAAGTAAGACCATTAAATAAAAAACCTTGAACATGAGAATTTGCTAACCAGTCTATCCTCTGTCGATATAAATTTTGGCAAATATATTGAATCGTAGGCCCAATTGTTACTATTATTGGTATTTTTAGAAAGAAACAGCCCAAATTATTTGAAAAGCCAGATCGGGTATATATTACGTAAACGGATCAAATGGGTATAACTTAGAAAGTTGGACAAGAATGACATGGGGTTAAAAGTTCCCAAATGTATTTTAAATGCATGAAACATCCTGAATTATTTTCAAAAAATAAATTAGCGGCATGTGTAATATTTTTTGGCACTAGTTATTTATATATACAGGTAGATATTTTGGACAAAAAAGAGTTTCCTGTCCAACCAACCGGCACGCACAAATACTTACCCGTTACCCAGATCCCCCATCATGCCGCCTCTAGTTAATGTGTCCTAGTATGCAATAGATGCAACTTACATTCTCTCTACCAGTGAACGGCTGAACCATTCCTCTTTCTTGTAGACTTTTCTGGAAGTACGCAAATTTCCATGTGCACCTCTCAGCTCCGATCACATAAACAGGCTTTCTGTGACATAACAAAGCACTTATTATTCATAAACACAATTAAGCAAAGAAATTTGGTATTCATGGTTGGCAATATGCCAAGATTTAGAAGATCCTCAAAATGCTTTGCTTACCCAGTACTGCAAGCCTCACTTAACATGCTAACTGAATCAGCAGTGATGACAAAAGCATCAGCCCTAGCTAGATGTCCCAAGTGTGGATTTGGGTCTACACATTCATACTTTCACCATATCAATACTTTAATATCATATACTCTTGTTCAGGAAATACAACAGAGAAATTAGAGGTGGCGCAATGAATGGTGTGGGATAAGTTTAAAACGTTCCGGTGGAAACGGGTCATCAATGGTACATGTTGGTTCAAGGTTGACTCGCTACGCACCTTTTTGTCCCTTTTTTTCACAAACAATTCATGTGCTAATCATGATTGAAGAACAACATTTATACTATAATAAATCTATAATCTTTGGATAAAACGATTTAGGAGGTTGTACTAAGAAACAGACATTAGGCGACTTTCGAACCATTGTGACACAATTCCAGGTTTGAGTTTTGGTTTTATTGACCTGTTTCACATAAGCCATAACACATTCATAAGCAAATGGGTTAAAATTGCCACCTTTAAAGGCCAAAGGGAATCAATATTTAATAAAGATGGAGGGGTGGGTTAGGACTTCAGATAAACATTCTGTAAACAAATGTTAAGTTTCTGCTGCAAATAAGTAAAAGCAGTACTTTTAGAGGATCAGTGATATTTATAAATGGTTTAATTTGGGTTATGATGTATCTAAAACGGGTTAAACGGGCAAAATATAACATTGGTAAAAAAACGGGTCAAACAAACACGACCTAACTAGTCTAATGTGTGCTAAACTGCCTTTCAACCGTCCAAGCCAATTTGCCACCTCTTAAGGAAAAAAAACTTGTGAAATAAAATAATAAATAAAATTGTACTCACGAATAGATCCTCTAATGTTGACAACAAGCAACGGTTTGCACATTGATTCCATCTCAGTATGCTAGGCTGAAGCTGCACACTGTAATGCAGCTGAATCAACTTTATGAAGGGCTCCCAATGTTAGGACCTATGATTGTTTACAGAACCAGCTGCATTAGTATAACTTAAAGCCATAATGTTACCCACCACATTTTTTTCTAGGAGGTTGACGAGGGGTAATCCACCCAGGAAGAAACCAAGGAGATTATTGGTTTTTGTAGATGAAGAGATTACTGGTGAAGTTGAAGCTCTTAGTATAAGAGAAGTGAAGAAGCAATACATGTGAGTTGAAAACACCGACGCTTGATTTCATTTTTATCTGCAAAGATGAATTGGGTTAAAAGTTCTAACTCTTTTATTTCTTGTGTTAGTTCAAAGTTCTCAACGAGGTGCATTGACAACCATGGTGTTCTTGTTCTTAATGGGGAGGCTTGGGCTGTTTTACCGACACTATGTCCAGCGGATCCGTAAACGTGGGTCATTTTATTGGTTTAACATATGTCGTCATTGAACAAAAAATGAGCCGACCCGTTTCCAGCTCTCGTTATGTACTAGATCGAAAACTCTATTCGTGTTTATGATGTTTAACTTTATGCCCTTTTCCATTCTATGCAAGATTATTGAATGTGATATTATCATGGTTTAAGACTCGAATGCGAAGAACCAGTGAATGATCATGAAGCTGGTTCAGCCTATACTGTATTCTCTGACTTTTATTTAAGGTTGCATATGCTCATTCGTGCAGATTATCTTACTAAAGAAATCTAGTCTTAGATTATACAGAATTTGCGATCAACAAAAACCGCTGGTATAAATAACTTGTCTGGACAGACCATTTTGACATAACCAAAATGACACATATTTAACTCCTTTATATATAATATATTTTCATAGTAACAAGTTGATGGAAACAGTTAAAACCTGCACATAAATTTAACGTGGTTTAATAACTTGAATCTCATTCACTATTGCCAATGTGTTTTATTAATCACTTCCGTTATAAATATGAAACAAAACTAAAAACAAACGGTTACACTTGGCCGTAATAAAGTTCCATCTCGAATTGCTACAAAAATGGACCCCATTTGGTCCAATGTCACCTCTAAATTTCTTAATCATACAGAATACCCACTTTCTTGCGCAGCAGCAGCAGCCGCAGCAGCTGTCTTAGGCTGAGCCTTTTCGACGACGATAGCTTGTGTGGTTAGAACCATTCCTGCAACTGAAGCTGCATTTTGCAGAGCACATCTGGTCACCTTTGCTGGATCGATGACTCCTGATTCCACTAAATTTTCATACTTGTCTGTCATTGCATTGTAACCGAACTCCCATTCGCTATCTTTTACCTTCTCCACTACCACTTCACCTTCAACTCCCGCGTTTTGGGCTATTAGAGATGCTGGTGAGACCAGTGCCTACAATCAACCAAGTCGATTTTAATAAAATAAACCCTTGAAAGAACGAGCTAACCCGAGGTAGCATTTTGTACTTATTGATGGGTCGACTCTTATAGTCGCATTATGATTTATATACTGGTTGAATAAGAAAAAATTGCTAACCGTTAACTTTAGTGCTTGTTTTAACCTGAGCTGTTTAAAACATTTACCCAACCCACCAACTTTGCCATTCTCCAAGGCTTAAACCAAGCAACCATCTCACAATTTATTACTGACCTTTTGAATGATGTCAGCACCTAAGCGCTCTTCTGCATCCTCGATCTTCTCCTTGATGGCAGGAACCAATGTTGATAGATGAACAAATGCAGCACCACCGCCAGGAACTATACCTTCCTCAATAGCAGCAAAGGTTGCATTTTTAGCATCCTCGATACGAAGCTTACGGTCTTCTAACTCGGTTTCTGTTGCAGCACCAACTTTAATAACAGCAACCCCGCCGGATAACTTGGCAATTCTTTCAGCTAGTTTTTCAGAGTCGTACACCGAATCAGTCTCATTCAACTCTTTCTTAATTTGGGCAATTCTAGACTGAATCTCGTCCTTTGATGCAGCATCAGCAATGATGGTTGTTGAGTCTTTGGTGATAGTGATCTTCCTGGCTGTACCAAGCTGCTCAACAGAGGCATTTTCAACGAGCAGACCCAAGTCACTGGCTTGATACTCGGCTCCTGTCATAGGTTCAAAAAGCAGAAAATGAATAACGAGTAATCTGAGCTCAATCCATAAAAAAGTGGCAATTTTGACCTATTTACATATCAATGTTTCGATCTGAGATACGTTCAATCTCTACGGAGTAAAATTTCAATAAAATGTTTTCAGATAAAGTCGAGTGTATAAAATCTAATAAATCATTTTATTTAATCACAAGTCATGCCAAATATTCATAGAAAACTAGAATTATTGTTGGTCAAAAAGTGTTTTCTGTCAACAGCAACAGAAACCGTTTTTTAATCGTACCAGCAAATTACCAATTTTGACTTGAACCTGCTTTTTACCATTAACCAACCAGCACATTTTGCCACCTCTATCTAATGTAATGGAATTAAACGGAACCAAATGTACCTGTCACGATGGCAATATCTTGAAGCAAAGCTTTTCTCCTTTCACCAAAACCAGGAGCTTTAATGGCAGCAACATTAAGGATACCACGAAGCTTGTTTACAACAAGAGTAGCCAAAGCCTCACCACTGACATCCTCAGCAATAATCAGCAAAGGAGCTCTTAATTGAGTTGTTTTTTCCAACAATGGAATTATCTCCTTTATTGAAGATATCTTCTGATCTGTAATCAACACTCTCGCGTTCTCGAACTCGACCAAAAGTTTCTCGGGGTTGGTCACAAATTGTGGGGAGATGTACCCTCTGTCAATCTGCAAATCCACATCACGGACCCATCAAGAAACATTAATTCCGTCAGATTTAAAATATAATCATTGGTCAAATATTTTTTAAGTGGTACAAACCTCCATTCCTTCTTCAACATCGACGGTTGTCTCAAAAGAAGACGATGACTCGATAGACAAGACACCATCTGATCCAACCTTGTCGATAGCATCAGCAATCATGGTTCCAATAACATCATCATTTCCAGCAGAGATTGAAGCAATGGCTTGAATAAGATAAAACAAATCCATTTAAAAGATGACAGAATTTATGTTGGATGAGATGCAAGGAGTGAAGATCTTGTTACCTCTAATATCATCACGGCCTTTCACGGGTCTGGCTCTCTTCTCAAGCTCCTCAATCAAACCAACTACAGTCCTGTCAATACCTTTCTTCAATGACACAGGGTTAGCACCAGATGTGACACTCAAGAGACCAAGTTTGATGATTTCACGTGCAAGGACTGATGCAGTTGTAGTACCATCACCAGCTGAGTCATTGGTTTTGCTTGCAACCTGCGCAAATCAGTTAACCACTTAGTAAACCATTTAATAATTAGTATATTCAAATCACAGCCAAATAAATAATGGGATAAGGTGATGATTCTCATTAATTAGTTATAAAAGAGCTAGACTCAAACCTCTCTGATAAGAGCAGCACCGGCATTTTCCATGGCGTCAGGTAGTTCAATGGCTCTGGCAATTGTAACACCATCGTTAACCACCTTTGGTGAACCGTATTCATCCAACACAACATTCCTCCCTAACAAATTCAAATACTTAATGAGCATTTTGAGTTAAAAGTTGCTAACATTGTGTGTAATAAGAGTATTGCAATAGCTTGATAATCGCCTCAACACTTCTAGTTAAAACAAACCACAATTCACGTGAAAACGCTATCTTTCACAAAAGAAAGTATAGGACATTATAATGAAACTATAGTTCATATCATGTAAGTGAAATTTAAAAAGTTACTGTATGTTCTTATAAGGGCAAGGCATAAGGCTGCAAGAGAGAGGGTCGGAGCTCAAGCTTAGAAAGAGAACCATAGGCAGGCTCAAATAGCCCAAAATATTAGTATTCTACCTATAAATTACATAAGACAATTGTTTCAGCTTATATAGCCCGCTTATGGCTTATTTGGTTTTGGGCTTATGTTTCATAAGCTCATTTTTTGTGGCTTATTTTGAAACTTTCTGGCTAATATAAGTTTGTTATGTAAGCTTATATAAGGTGGAAAGTTGCAAAATACGCGACAAAAATAAGTATATGAAACATTATCCCAAAACCAAATAAGCCATAAGCCCACTATATAAGCCAAAACAAAGACCCCCTGCAAACATATAAGTTGAACTAGTTTTGACTTGAGTCGACTATAGTAAATGTCTTTTTATACACTCGACTTCTACAATTTAGTATAGATGAAAGGGGAATTACCCCGCGCACATCAACTCTTAGAAAGCTTGGTAGTAAACACCCGCAAACACATAAATTGAGTTAGCACTATAGATTCGACACAATACCTTATTTATTAAGGTGTAAACCTAGTACTACCAATACGCACCTTTCGATACAAAAACAAATAAGAAATGAAGTTTTTTTTTTTACTCCTAAGGATGTATTTGTTTCGGCTTATATAGTGGGCTTATGGCTTATTTAGGTTCGGAATTATATTTCATAAGCCCACTTTTTGTGGCTTATTTTGAAACTTTTATAAGTTTATTATGTCGTAATAAACTTTATATAAGCCGAAAAGTTTCAAAATAAGCCACAAAAAGTGACCTTGGTTATGAAACATAAGCCAAAAACCAAATAAGCCATAAGCCCACAATATAAGCCGAAACAAACACCCCTTACAAAGTTGGGTAGTAAACACCTGCAAACATCCCAAAATAAGTGTCTACGTTGACTTTTCTCAAATTTGACCTTTAACTATTTTTTTACAATGAAAATACATTTAAAACTCAGTTCATTCATATATTTTGCATTAAGTATTATATAACATGAACAAAAAGAGTTACGGTCAAAATTAAAACAGTTTTGACTTTTAACTATGATTTTTTTTTCTTTTTCATTTCAGCTAAATATATCGAAACACGAAAGACAATAAATAAACAGTCATATGAATTACTATATAAAAAGTAGTACTAAACTACCTCTAGGACCGAGAGTAAGACCAACAACATCAGCCAACTTGTCAATACCAGCTTGCATAGCAGCTCTTGACTTTTGGTCAAACGCGATATCTTTCGCGTTTGCTCGTACAACAAAACGCCTGTTTCTACTCATTTTCAGCTGCTGGTTGTTAACCTTCTTGCTAGTTCCATTTAAGAGAGTGCTAGTTTTGTTGTGGGATGAGAAGATGGAAGCTGTTGTGATAGCGTTTGCAGAGGCCATTTTTGGTTGTTTTGGTTTTGGATAAGAGAGGATAGTGAAGAATGAAGATTGTGTTTAGGGTTTCTGGGTTTTTGTTAGATAAGTTTCCTTTGTTATACGGTGTCGTTTTAGGCGTTTAGGTAATAATTCATTTCGGCTATTTCAATCATTTTCTACCCTAACTACGCCACGTCAATTTAGAGTTTGGTTTGTAGGTTCGAATTCGAATTTGGATTTGGTATTGAAATAAAGAGTGAGAAATTATATTAATTTAAGGAGTTTTTTATATAAGCATTGCATTTTTAAATTTTAATTAACAAAATATGTACTTTTAGAAACATTTATTAAAAAAAAAACGTAGTCTTCAAAATTTCTAATTTAATCGTGATTTTACGAGTCACACCTATAAGCAATCATATAAAGAATATCAAACACGCTGACTAATTTAGTGAAGACATCGAAATAACCAGATACATGTTCTGTTACATTTTTTCTAGGGGTGTTTATAATTCGGGTAATATTCGCAGGAATCGAAAACCGAATAGAACCGAATCGAGTTTGTAACCGAACCAAATATGCCGAAAGCGAACCGAACTAAATTAGATATCTCGTTTTCGGTTTGGATATTATTTTGGCAGAATGTCAACTCGGCCAAACGAAAACCGAGTTCATATAAAGATGTTTATTTTTTATGGATTTATATACATAAAAAACTATATGGCTCTGTTTTAGGTTTAGTTTTTGGTTCGATTCGGTTGAAAATTTTGTCAAAATCATATCCAAACCGAAAACAAAATAGTTAATTCAGTTCGATTCGGTTTTGACAAATATAGTTCGGTTACAAATTGATTCGTTCTTTCTGTTCAGTTCGATTTCGGTTTTCGACCTCTGCGAGTATCACTCGAATTATGAACACCCCTAGAAAAACTGTAACAGAAGTACACAACATATATTTTGATTACTTCGACATCTTTAGTTGGATGCTTAATAAATCTGGCGTTTATTATAGAATTTTATGTAAATCAATTTCTTTATATGGTTGTTTATAGACCTGTCCTGTAAAGATACGATTTTAAGTTTGAAATTTTGAAGCCCACGTATTTTTATAAATATTGTTAAAAATACGTATTTTGTTAAATAAAGTTTATACATAAAAAACTCTTAATTAAAGTAATATTATAATAAATTAAAATTTAACATATTATTAAAAAATTAAAACTATTATTTTATCATGAAAGAGATAGACACAATGCAAACAAGTGGTCAACACTTGTCAGGAAACCACCTCATACCCACCTTTTATTTATCTTTGAAAACAGTTTCTTTTTATTAATAAAATGTTATATTCTATGGATTTAAAATTCAACCGAACATATAGTTTCTCTTTTCAAATCTGACACCCATAGAAAACACGTGAAACAAACGCCCCTTTATTTGCTTATGACATTTAAACTCTTAATAGAGTTAATTACATGTTTGGTCTTTCTGGTTTACCCGAAATTACATGTTTGGTTTTAAAACGCGAAAAATTACACCAATAGTCTATGTGGTTGTCCAAATTGGGTTGATCGATCATTTGACCGATTTTCCATCTAATTGAAAGTTAACAGCAGGGGCATTATCGTCCTTTCACGTCTAATAAACCACATAGACCATTTATGTAACAAAAAAATATTCAATTTTTATTTATTTATTTATGTAACAAGTAGTTCCCCTCATACTTGGTGTGCTACTTATACCGCCATTTTGGGTATATCACCGCTCACAAAATCATGACTATTGTGTCGCGCTCGCCAAAGCTGACCACTAAATCCATCCAACCACCAATCAACGCTACCTCTACTATCCCCGCTTCTGCTCCTCTTCTTCTTTCTATTATCAACATACATCTCGTCATCTTTTTGCCACTATATATCATTATTAAGATTATGAGTACTCGATTCTTTCCCTTGCTTATTCTTTTTCTTTCTCGCAAGTTCATCATACTACTCCTCCTTCCACTACTCCCTAGCCGGCCTTCTCGTAGGTTTCTTGGCATTCTTTTCCTCGTCCAACGACATCCACCAATCCAGTCGCTTCTTACTCTTCTTCTTCTCTGATTTCCCCTTCTGCACTGCACTAGATGACACACCAGTCGTAATCCACTCACTTTTCGGCCTCTCCTTCTTAATCTCACTCCCAATCCACTCTATCACATAATCCTTCACCCACCCAAACTCTGACATCCCATTATCTTGCTTCCACCACCAATCCTTCCCATACACACTCTTCTTCCTCCTCCCACTTCTCTTCACACTCCCACTCTCCACACTCATCGCGTCAACATTCCCCTCAGACAAACTCACTTGGGTAGTAAATGCTTCAGAAGATGTTTCCGCAACCGGCGCGGTCATAAAACTCTCAAGAGACTGATCAGGGACACCACTAAACTCCCCACAAACAGTCGTAGTAGCCAAACTCTTAGTCTCCTCAAAAACAGACCCATTATCCTCAACCACCATCTTCTTACCTTCTTCAATCTTAGTATTTAAATCAATTTGACACTCGTTTTCTTCTTCGGGTTTAAACCTAGCTAAACCAAAATCCCCAATCTTAGCACTAAAATCAGCATCTAATAAAATATTACTAGGCTTAATATCATCATGAATAATAACAGGATCACAATAATGATGCAAATAATCTAAACCTTTAGTTATATCAATCATAACTAACCATCTTTTATTCCTCATTTTCAATTCACTACACTTTCTATACAACAAACAATCATGTAAGCTATCGTTCACCATAAGCTCATACACCAGCACCATACGACGTCGTTTTTTATCCGACGAAAATCCCAAAACTGACACCAGCTTATCGGAATCCACTTTTTCGGCGAATAGTAACTTGTTTTAAAACTCGCGTTCCCCTTGCAACGAACCGGCGTCCATCACCTTAACGGCGACGTTAACGCGTCGCGATATACGGAACGGAATCCACCTTGACCGAGACGAGTGTCCGGTGAGAAAAAGGACGTGGTGGCGCATAGAGAGGCGTAGGAGAGTTTCTACGGTGGTTGTTTGGTGGTGGTTTCCGAGTGAACAATGCGTTGTTTTTTGTATGGGGTTGTGAATCTACCAAAGCAGAAAGTTAAGGCTAGTAAGAATGAGAAGGCGATGGTGACCGGTGGGATGAGGTGGAGATGACGGTGGTTGTGGTTGTTGTGACGGTGGTAGTCGTGGCGACATGATGATGGTTGTGTTTGTGTGTTATTGACTTTTTTTGTTGAGTTAATTGCATAAATGGTCCCTCAGTCGTCCGAATTTAACGAAAATGGTCCCTCAAACTTTTTTGTAACGAAAATGGTCCCCATGGTTGTGAAACATAACGGGTTTGGTCCCTATAGGACCAAACTCGTTATGTTTCACAACCATGGGGACCATTTTCATTACAAAAAAGTTTGAGGGATCATTTTTGTTATATCTGAATGACCACAGGGACCATTTATGCAATTAACTCTTTTTTGTTTGTGTTTACTTCTTCTGAGTGCGAAATGACAATTTTTTTATAAACGGTCCCTATGGTTTATTGGACGTGAAAGGATGATAATGCCCCTGCTATTAACTTTCAAATAGATGAGAAATCGGTCAAAGGACCGGTTAAACCAATTTGGACAACCACAAGGACCGTTGATGTAATTTTTTGCATTTTAGGACCAAACATGCAATTTCGGGTAAACCACAAGGACCAAAGATGTAATTTATGTCTTAATTTGCACACTCTACTAAATAATTAAGAGTATAAATGCCGAGACACAAACATTTTAAGTGTGCAAATCAATTGATAGAGTGTGCAAGTCATTTTCTTTTTTTAGAGTAAATTGCATTTTTGGCCAAATTGTATGCTTGGTCCCAATCATTTCGAAAGTGCACCGGTAGTTCCTAATTTATGAATTTCTTTGACCGATGTGAAATGACCAAATTACCCTTGTCTTCTTCACTTGAAGGGAAAAAGACAAAAAGTATTTTAATCATTTTGCTTTGGACAAGGACTTTATATGCAATTCAAAGTTTAAAATAAAGACTACCACTACACTTTTTATACGATTGGGACCAAACCTACAATTTGGCCAAACCATAAGGACCAAAAATGCAATTTACTCCCTTTTTTAATTGGAATTTTGATTAGCGTAAAGATCGTCTAAGAGCACAAGGTATCATAACACCATTAACACCAAAAAGTGCAGCCACATCAGTGTCACATCATCTTTAACATTATAACATCAAAACACTAAAATACCCCTGTACTCATAACACCATTAACACCACCTTTTGGGGACTCGCTTTTTTTCTTTCTCATTATTTAAACAAATCAAACTATTTTATTCATTGATAAAAATAAAAATTACATTACTAAAAAAACATACGGAATTAAAAAACATGCAAAAAACAACTGAAATTAAAAAAACATACGCCTTAACGACTAATTCCGGTGCAAATTATATTTGTCTTTGATTTGTTGTTTTTGCACGTTGATCTAATACGCATCGTCCTCTGACAAAATTTTCGTGCTAATAGCGAGAAATTTCATCTCCTTCAAAGGCAAGATCGTACGGTCTTTCTCTTTAGTGACCTCGTAAGTCGACTCGGCGGCTTCCGTTTGAGACAAAATTTGGTTGACATCATATCCCTGAATGGGTTTGACCAGGTACTTCCCTCGGTGCTCGTCGTGGTCTCGAATTTGCTTTTTTTGGCGGGACGGGCTTTCCCGGGAGGACGTGGTCTTGGATCTTCACCGAATAGCTTCTTGTGACTTTCCCGCAACACCATATTGACATCATCATTTCCACATGTACAAAGACCTCACACTCTTTTACTCGCCAAACACTCCCTCAAAAAGTATATAATTTTGACGAATCAAATTTATATCGATTCAAATTATTAAAGTTGTACAAATTTGAATCAAGATAAAATAAACCCACTAAAATGTAAAAAACTAAAAATTCATAAAAATATATTAAAATAGATATTGAATCAAAGAGGACACAAGTTTAAAAAACATGATGAAATTGGATCATAAAAAATAGATAAAAACATATTTCAATTTGAAAATAAAGATGATTTTTTAATTGAAAAATGACACATGCCCCCCTATGATGTGTTCCCTACCATTTGTATAAAATGAAATAGATGATTAAGATTTCACTTCTTTATCTTAATTTATAGAGGGACTCGCATTATATATGATCTATATAACAATATAGATATAGTCATTATTTTAAATATATACAACTAGTTTCAAGGCCCGCCCGTTGGGCGGGGAGCATTAAGGTATTATTGGAAGAAAAAATCAC
>BQNB010005737.1:45351-99105 GCA_026074375.1 Tanacetum coccineum | reverse complement strand
GGTCGGGAACTGGTAAACCACCTCCTCCGGCGGGAGGTGGTCCGGCACCACCGGCTCCATTAGCGGCCATGTCAAAAGGACGGTTTTGATTTCGAGATTGAGAACGAGTGCGCATGCACTTAAACTATAAAAAGAAAATTTACACTAATTTTTTTGGTTTTTTCAACAATTTTTCACAATCTATTTTAATAACGGACAACGAGATAAGACACTTAAACCTAATAATCAACAAGCTTCTCGGTAGCTCTTTAAAAGAATTAACTTTTAAAGGTGAGTCGTACGTCGCTAGTGACACAAAAGGTAAGTTTTAAATCTTTGGTTCGGGAACTTATTAATGGATAATACTTCAGTTGAAAGTATTATATGTTGGTGTTCTTTTACCAACTTGATGATTTTTATTGATAATTAAGGACAATTTTTTTATATTTTTGATTTTTCTTGATTTTTTTGGTTTTTATATATATAAATATACTAATAAAAGAAAAGGAAAAATATTTTTGTATTTTTGTATTTTTATAAAGAAAATAACTCCACAAGGAAGGATCTTCAAAGCACTAATTGTCAAACTTCGAAACGACAAACGCTTTCACTCCTCCCCGGCAGCGGCGCCAAAAATTGATTTGGTATTTAATCAACCCTTTATAAATATATAAATAAATATATATAATACTTATAAATATATAATAAGGATAATTATCAACAAAATCAATGAAACCGGAAGTAGTATATGATGTTCCCGGGTCGTAGTCCCAACGAGGAGTGAATTGGAAAGTCGAGAGTCGGTTTGATATTTGATGTTTGAATGACAAAGATTTGGATTTGATTTTTCTAATTAAAATGCAAAAACAATTAAGGAAAACCTAAAAACGAAAGCTATTAAAGATTTAAACCTAAAACGAGACGGGAATGTAAAAACGCGAGCTTAAAAACCTAAAGTATCAAAAATTAAACCCTAAATGATTTTTTAAAGTTTTAATAATCCTAAATTACTAAATTAAAAGAAATTTTAAAGAAAATCCTAAAACGAGAATGTTTAAAGTTGAAAAACGAAGAAAACGAGAACGGGGGTCGAATCCCGTTCTTTAAAAAGTGAAATTTTGCAAAAATAAACCTACGAAAGCAATTCTATTTTTCCTAGATGCAAAATGATAAAATAAAATTTTCTAAAAAAGAAAAATATTTTTTTGATTTTTATTTAATTTTTAATAATAAAAAAACAGATTTAAAGAAAATAAATGATAAAAAATAGAAAACGAAATGGGAAAAATCTCAAAAAATTAAGGAAAGTAGCTAAAAGAAAGATGGATCTATGAAAAATAAGTTGGTGGTCCCAGCTTATCAAATAAGCCACGAAATAAGCAGAAAAGGTTTATGGGCTTATTGGGCTAACAAGCCCTTAAATAATAAATGGTGCAAACTCATACCGGATGAGCTATTGTAGCACAATGGTATGAGTTTGTGGTGTGTGGGGCGTTGGTAAAGGGGGGAGGTCTCAGGTTCAAACCTGGGCCTCTCTCTTTTTGTAAAAACTTTTTTTTTTCTTTTAAAACTTATAAAACACACAAAAACTAACAACTTTAAAAAAGACACTTTTTGAGAAACTTAAAAATAAGCTGTTAAAATAAGCAAAGAAAATGGCAGTGAGCTTTTTAAGCTAAGGGCTTACTTTAACCAAACTGTTGGCTTATAGGGGCAAAATAAGCAAAGGAGAAGCACCAATAAGCCAAGACAGACAACCTATACTACCTAATAAGCAAATTTAAATAAAAATAAGCACAAAAGAGACAGGAAAATAAGCAAAAATATCAAATTAAGCAATAAGCCAAACCTGCATACCAAACAATTAAAAGGGCTCTAAGGGGCTTAAATTTTAAGCACTAGAGGGACTTTTAGGCTTAGTGAGGCATATGGTCTTGAAGAAAAGCTTAAGGGGTTCCTAAAAAAGCTAAAATATAAACTAATCTATCTTAGGAAGGCCAATAAAAAAGGGCTAGAAAAATGGGTGCTAGCACCAGGGGAGCTTTGTGGCTTTAAGAGGACAAAAAGCAAGCTCAAGAATAAGCTGCAAAATAAGCTCAAAAAGAAGAGCAAAGTTAAAACAAATTTAGAGTGACTCAAAGTGAGCTTGCGTACCAAAAATTAGAAACTAAAAACAAAAATAACCATTTGATATTTAGGATTTAAAAATGGGCTTTTTAAACTAAAGACTCTATACTAAAAATTTTGACAGATTGATTAAGACACAAACGCCAACTTAAAAATAAAATAACCTACTGCATTGACACTAAGAAAAGACACAAAAACAGATTTTAAAACTGGTTTTTGAAAGCCAAATCAAACAAGCCCTTCGAATCAAATCTGTCACCACAGATTCAAAAGGACTTTTAGAAAAACTTCAAAACTAGTTTTAAGAACTAAAAACTTAGAAAAACTTGTAAAAATCAACTTAAAAAGGCTTGAGTAAGTTGACAAAATGACCAAAATGGATTTTAAACCTGTTTTGACCTTTTTTTACCCTTGTCCCAAACACCCCTTTAAACTTATCTAGATCAAATTTTAAGCTAGGTAGTTATGTTTTAAGCAAGAATTTTTGAGCACAGATAATAAACAAGTAATATCAAGCAAGAATGAGCACTAAGCAAACAAAAATAAGCACATACACTAGCCAATAAGCAATAGGCAGAAAAAGGGCAAAATGGACAGATTTGGACCAAAACTCAAACAAAGCACTTAATGAGCAAACAACAAACATACATAAACATAAACAATGATAATAAGCAATAAATGACAGAAATAAGCAAAATAAGAAAAAAAATAAAAAGCAAACTTACAAATATTCCTTGGCTTTTTGTCAATGAATTTAAGTCTCACAACCTTAAAAAACTATCCTAGATGCCTTACCATAAGCTCTAAAACCATGGCCATCCACTATTCACCATGCTCCTTGCTTTTACCCTTTTTTTATTTTATTTTGGATTTTTGGAATTTTTTAAGTTTTTTGACAGAAAATTAAAGAAGCTTTTGTATAAGTTCTTAATGACTTAACAACTTATAAAAAGCTTAAAAACAAGTATTTAAAAGACAATTTAACTTAAGTGACAAGAATTTAAAGATAACAAGTAAATTGCATAAATTTAAATTGCAAGAAATTTAAAGACAGAATTTAAATGACATTTAAATTAAAAAGACATACATTAAAATTGGACAAATTTTTGATATTACAAGGTCTTGCTTTTACAAAAAAATTCGACAAAGCTAAAATGAAAATACAAAAGCCTACTTATACTAAGTCTTGGTGTCACTTCTGTGTTGCTTCCAAGGGTGTTTCGTTGGTGATAAGAAGCCATAAGCAGTACCTTGCAAGGAATTTTTGCATGCATCTCTAATCTTTATGATCAAAGCCCTTAATTTCTTTTTGCCCAATCAGCTTACACAAGATTGCCAAGGTGTCTTGTTGCCATGTGGGGGTGGGGAAGGGTGGTGGAGATAGTTTTGGCTGTTTATGAACAGTGTCCGAGGTTAATGAAAGTGACAGGGAAGGTGGGGTTTAATTGGCGATAAATTGGTTTTGTATAAAGGGGCAGGTAAGAGGTTTGGCGTGTTGGCAAAAATATACCCTTCAAGTAATAAGTAATATTGCAACGTTAATCCTTGTAGTGGGAAACTGTTTGAAGTTTTGGCCAAAATAAGTCCTTGATAAGTTATAAGATTAGATTACATACATGGTCCTTTGTGGTTAAAAGAAATGTTAAGGGTTAAGGAGTTTAAATGCAAACGGCTTTTAAAAGGTCTCACGGCGTTAAAGCTAACGGCTGTGTAAAGGCTTTTGGGCTTTATAATGTTTATTTTGGCCTTGGTTATAATGGAAAATGAATTTGGGCCTTTTTCTTCATTTTGGGCTTTAAAGTCTTCACATAATACACTAATGGGCTTATCCGGCCCATTAGATGGGTACAGGTGGCCCATTAAGTATTTTCTTCGATATTGCTTCGGTTTTGACTGTTGACCATGTCGGGGTTGACTTTGACTTTGACTTTCTTGGACTTTGGCTTCGATTTGACTTTGTATTTTCCACGCTTTTCCATTCCGTGCTCGGTTTTGTCGTTTTTGGGCCATTGGTTTTTGTCCTTTATTGGATATCGTTACCATATACCTGCATAATATAGATGAAAACATACAAATACAAGGTATTTTTGGGTACGTTTTTGGTCGTTTAAGTCTGGTTTTAGTGGAAAAGGGTATGTGTAATTAAGCACATACCAAAATCCCCCATTACTAAAAGCTAATGCATTACTCCTCACTAATGCTACAAGTAGGCACTTAGAAAAACAAGAATCTCGATCCCCCCTCGACTAATAACCTCAAAAAGTAGCTAAGTGTTCGTCAAGGGGATGAAAGATCAATAGCTTCGATAAAGCCCCTTTTTGTAACATTTTTAAATTATACACAAATTACCATTAATATTTTTGGTCTTTTTTCATTTTTCTCATTTTTTTGTACTTTTTCCTTTTTAAGCAACTAACTACCTTTTCATTTTTCTCATTTTTTTTGTACTTTTTTCGCTTTTTAAAGCGAACTAACTAACCTTATTCGACTTCGTTATTTTCATTTGGATCATATGTAACATCCGAGAATTTTTCGAAATTTTGATGACATTCAATCTTTGACTTTATGGTGCTGGCTTACTTATAAGAACGACCATCTAAATCACGTTTATCAGACTCGGACTCTAAGATCAATTTGATGTGAAATTATAATTACCAGACAACTTTTTAGTTTTTGCCCGAACTTGTAAACGAGCCAAAAAGGGCCTAAAAACAAGCAACCGCAAACATTACGAACAACTTACAAACGCGACACACAAAAATAATTAAATTTGTTTTTAGTTATCAGTATTTATTTAATTAAACACGTAATTGATTAGGATGAGACTTTTAGTTTGGTGGTTAAGCCGACTACTATTCATACTGTAATGAGTCTTGCATTGTCTCGAGACTGGCTTATTTATCATATCGATGTGAAGAATGCCTTTCTTCATGATCACTTAACAGAGACTGTATACATGCATCAGCCGCTCGGGTTTGTCGATTCCACTCACCTTGATTATTTGTGTCATTTGCAATGTTCGCTGTATGGGCTTTACCAGGCCCCTCGTTCCTGGTTTCAACATTTTGTTAGCTTTGTTACATGGATTGGTTTTTAGCACATCAAAACCAACACATCACTATTTTTCTTCCATCGTGGTTTTGATATTGCTTATCTTTTGTTATATGTGGATAATATTATTCTTACAATTTCTTCTACAGCTCTTTTACAACATATTATTACCTCCGTTTCACAGTGAGTTTACTCTAACAAATGTTAGCTATCTTGACTATTTCTTTGGTATTTCAGCTCATCTGCTTCGGGAATATTCTTGTCCCTGTCTAAATTTGTTGTGGAAATTCTTGAGCGAGCTCTTATGAAAAATTCTAAACCGTGCAGGACTTCTATTGATACTAAGTCCAAGCTTGGTCCTCGGCGTGATCCTGTTAGTGATCCTACATATATAGCAACCTCGCTGGTTGGTATGTGCTTAAATACACATACCTTTTTCTAAATAAAACAAGCTTCAATGACCAAAAACAGACTTAAAATGCTAAATATATGCTTGTTTTGCGTTATGTACTATGTAGGTAACGGATATTCACAAAAAGACAAAAACAAGGCAAAAACTAAACAAAACCAAGCACGGGGTTGGAAAGAGTGTGGAAAACTAAAGCTGAAGGCGTATGCATCTTAGTGGGCCAACCCAACCCAAGTAAATGGGCCAAGTCAACCCATTAAGCCTTTTTAAATGAGCCTTTTATATTACAAAAAGCCCAAAACCAAAAATAAACCAAACCGGCCTAATTATCAAACAAAAGGCCCAAACCACTTAACCATACTACCGTTAAAACCATTACACTAGAGGTCCTTATACCCATTACACCGTTAGTCCCCAAGGACTAACACCGTCAGTCCCTATACATTTTCATTGTTAGTCCCTACAACCTTTTAAACCTAACACTCGTTAACTCCATTTTTGAATTATAATTAAATACTCCTGAAAAAGGCGGGAAGGCCCAAACCAAGCGAAACCCACCCCTTCCATGGTTCGAACGCCTTCAATTCAACATCCTCACACCCTCAGTGCCACGTGGTACTCTCAAGGTTTTCTACTGGACACCAATGACGCGTCAAAGTCAAAGGGACAAAGTCAAAGAAATGAAGATGCGTTTTAAATGGTGATTGAAGCTTTCCTAAAACTATTTTGGGAATGATTGAAGACTCCAGGCTGTTTTACCTCAAGGATTGCACAAGACTCCCCTATAAATAGGGGAGGATTTCAAGAATGAAGATATCTTCTTTTTCCAGCTTTTTACCTTATTGTTTTATGTCAAATTCTCTGTTTTAAAGCTTTTTTATATAAGCATTTTTAATTTCCAAGCATTGTACTCTCAAGTTATTTGATAAAAAGTGAAGTTTCTTTTCATTACTATTCATTGAATTATTTAGCTTTTGGATGATAAGCCAATAAAGGATGGGCTTATTGGTGCTTATTGGCTTGTAGAAAAGCTCCCTTAGAGCAATTTACATCCTTGTTCAAGCAAAGGGCTTTGTAAGTCCTCATTTTCCATTTTATAGCGTATTTACTTTTCTACTTATTCTAGTGCTTATTTATGCTTATCTTGTCTTAATGAATGTTTTTCATGCTTATGTTATAGTTTAAAAGTCATTTAATTGTGTTTTCATTGAATCTGTCCAAAAAAGCCAAAAGTAGCTTATTGTGTTTGCTTATTATTGAGTGCTTATCAGTGGTTAAATTTTGCTTATTAATAATTAGTAAAGTTAGTTAAACATCTGTTTTCAAGAAATTTTTGCTTAAAAAGTCTTAATTAAGTTTAAAATGGTGAATCTAAGTTTTAAAGGGGTGTTTGGCACAAGCAATACTAACCTATGTTAGTACTGCTAGTTAGCCTTTTGACCCTTTAGCCACTTTTGATTAGCTTAAACTAGGTTTTTAAATCAGTTCATATAAGTTTTTAAAGACTAATTCCTAGTTTTAAGGTTTATCTTATAAGTTCGTATAATATGTGGTTTTGTAGCCTTTACTATAAGCTTATATGCTAAGCTCCTTATAAGCTGTATTTTAGTAGTAGTTTTTGCTTGTGTTTGATCTTTATTTGCATCAGAATAGGGCTCAAAAGTTTGCAATTATCATTTGAACCTTTAAGCTCATTTATGTCATACTTAAGGTTTTAAATTTAAGAGTTTAAACACTACTTTTCAAGGTGAGATTGAGATAAGCCATAAGTTGTTTTAGGTTCTAATTTTCTTGGTATAAGCTAGTAGGGTATCAAGCTTAATCTGTTTAAGCTTATTTTGATATTTAGTGAACTTTTACTAGCTTTTAAATAGGGCTGCAGTTTGCTCATTTTTCTTTCAAAATCTTTAAAAAACCAAAAACATAGAATGCCTGAACAACCATTTTAAAAAAGTCTTTTTCTAGCTTATCAGTATTCCCTGGTGCTTAATGTTTGCTTATTCTAGTAGCTTATAATGGTAGCTTGATCTCTTTTAAGGCTTTTAGACAAATAGCTTCATTAGTTATCCAAGCTTATATTTAGCTTAAAAGTCCCCCTTAGGTGTTGTTTCAAATTTAGTTAAAATGGCTTTATTTGAAATTTGAGCTTATATGCTTTATTAGATTTGCTTGATTCTTGCTTGGACTCTGGCTTATTAGGTTAAGGTCAAAGGTTTTATCCAAGCTTATTTGACATTGGGATAGCTTTTAGAAAGCTTATGTGACAAATCTTGGAATTAGAAGTAAAAGTTTCAATTTTTTTCGTATTCTGCAACTCTTTCATTTTGGCTTATTTCTAGCTTATCAGTGCTTTTCATAAAAAGTGTATTCACAAAAAGTTCTTATTTTAGCTTAAAGATTAGCAGTTTTAAAAAGAAATAAAAAAAGTTTTTCAAAAACCAAGGTCCAGGACTCGAACCTGCGACCTTAGCCTTTTAAACCAACACCTCAACACCCTCACTCTTTTACCATCTGCGCCCTTAGGACTTTTCTGAAAGTCTTTGGGTGCATTTGGTTTTAAAGGGTTTTTAGCCAATAAGCTTTATAAGCTGTTTGGCTTATTAACTGCTTATTTATTAGCTGTTTTTTAAACCTCTTATTTTTCTTGCATTCTCCATAGCTTAAAGTATTTTCCAGTAATTTTCCAAAAATTTTTAGTATTACGTTTTATTTTATCATTGTTTTCGTAAGTTAAAACTGTTTTTTAATTCATAACAAATTAAATAAAAGTCAAAAAAATATAATTCTTTTTTTCTAAAATTTTATTTTATCATTTAGGTCTTTTAAAAATTAAATTTACTTTTCTAGGGTTAAAATTTGAAGTTTTTAGGTTGCGTTTCTAGAATCCGTTAACGTTTTTTTGTGTTTGATTCGTATTCGCTTTAATTATTGCTTGTTTTTATTTGTTATTTGCTTTATATTTGTAGAAATTAGAATCCAAATCAAAAATCTTAATCCATTTAAAATCCCGATCACAAATTCCAACACGAAGTTCAATTCACACGTCGTTGGAACAAAAACGACCCGGGAAACGACTAGAAGGGGTTACTTTCGAAGTCGATACTCCGGAACTATATTTTATTTGTGAGTTGATTTATCGCTTGTTAAAAGTGATTTGTCGATTCGCCTATATTATATATATATACACTATTGACAACGATCAATTTTTGGCGTCGCTGCCTGGGAGGCTGTGTTACGAATTTCAAGTTATCGTTTGAAGATTGTTTTTTGAAGATCCTTCCTCGGAAGTTCTTCTTGTTTTTGTGAATATTTTCATAAAAAAATACAAAAAAATACTATAAAGTAATCCAAAAAATTAAAAAACAACAAAAGAAATCCAATTGTCAATAGTTAAATCGGCTCACCTTTAAGATTACAAACTATAAGAGAGGTATAAGGAGGGTTGATCCTACGAACTTCGACCCGAAAGGAGAAGGTTTTTAAAACGCTTCGCGCTTACCCGCTCCTTCGCTTCTTTGTGCGTTTTTCTAGAAAGCTACCATGCACCTTTAACTTCTGGTTGCCAAAAAGAATTTTTGCGTTTAAGTTTTTATAAAAGATTTGTTTTAGTGCATGCGCACTCGTTCGTCAGGTCCAGTTGTCGAACCGTCAAGAACTCCCAGAAGACGTCGTAATAAAAAACATTCCCAACAAGTCGATCCGACTATTGTTGAAAAACTCATAGTTACGATGGCCGATACACGTACTATGGCAGAATTGCTCTAAGCACCCACCAAGGGTTACAGAGATGCGATCGTTATTCCCGCTATTCTAGCGGAGAATTTTGATCTTAAACACGGTTTACTCAATCTTGTAACGTCTAATGCCAATTTGCCGGTTTTTGAGAAGGGAAGTTCCTCATGCTCATATTCGTGGTTTTCAACAAGAGTTCTTTGGCGATTTAACTCTAAAGATGTGACTAAATTCGTCGATAAGATTATGGTTTTCTCCGTTTTCCATCGAGGGGGCAGCCTGGATTTGGCTCGAGAAGAACCCCATCGAACTATAGTGAACTTGGGAGATCTTGTTTCCAAATTCATTAACCAATTCTTTCCTCCTTCAAAAACCATAAATCTCCGCAATGAGATTACGAATTTTCAGCAATGATTTGATGAATCATTCTATGAGGCATGGGAGCAATTCAAAGATCTCCTTCGTGCATGCCCACATCACGATTTCACAGAATTACACCAAATCGATACTTTTTATAATTCCTTAACATCAACCGATCAAGATTCATTGAATGCAGCCGCCGGTGGCAATCTTTTGACTAAGACTCCTAAGGATGCCTTAACCCTTATCAAGAATAAGTCAAAAGTGTCGCACTTCACAAAATAAGACCGGTAAATTTGCCAAGTGATTACCGAACACTTCTACCTTGGGTCTTTCCACCCGATGTTGCTGACCACTAATGCCGTAAGGCTTGCTTCTTAAAAAAAACCACAATCCCTCTCCAGCTTCCGTTAAAGCGGCTTGAAGAGAGTTGTGTTAATTGTGGTCGGTCCAACCTTACACCTAGTGATTCCACTGATGGCAACGCTTCAGGTTATCAAGATAATATTCAAGCACATGTTTCTGCAGCCGCAACAAACTATAATTAGGGAAATGCTGGACACCGCCCTCCGAGTGTAGCTCATCAAGTTCGACCACCCAGTTTTCCACCAGTTCAAAACAACCAAAACCGGGGAAATAATTACAACCCAAGAAATTCAACTTACCGAGCTCCGACTCCACCAACTCAAGTTGCTCCGTCAAATGAACTCGCAAATTACATGAAAGTTAATGAAACAAACATGCAAGCTATGCAAAATCAAATAACTAATATGAAAGCTGAGTTGAAAAACGAATTCAGGCCACAATGTTGCAACAAAACAACAAGCTGGAAAATATGTTGAGCAATTATTTTCAAATGAACAAACCTTCGAGTTCGGGTCCTCTTCCTAGCAATACCGTTACTAACCCGAAAGGTGACTTGAAAGCAATCACCACCCGAAGTGGTGTTTCTTATGATGGACCTCTAATTCCTCCTCCTTTCTCTTCTTCTCCTAAGGTGGTGGAAAGAGAGCCCGAGGTAACAAAGGATACGGTGCAACCAAGTACCAAAAAAGTCCAACCTCTAAATGTCCAACCTCAAGCACCAACCTCTGAGCCCATTAATGCTCCTAAGCCTAAACCAAATTTACCTTATCCTACGAGACTCAACAATCAAAAGCTCTGAGAGACGACTATCAAATGATGAAGTTTCTTCAAATCTTTCGAAGCTTACAGTTCGATCTTAGCTTCACGGATGCTTTACTCTACATGCCTAAATTTGCTTCCACATTTAAGAATCTTTTCAGCAATAAGGAGAAATTATTTGAATTAGCCAATATACCTGTGAATGAGAATTGTTCGGCGGTTATCCTAAAGAAGTTACCCGAAAAACTGGGAGACCCCGATAAATTCCTCATTCCATGTAATTTTCCAGAGATAGTTGAATGTTTAGCCTTGGCCAATCTTGGTGCAAGCATCAACTTGATGCCTCTCTCCATATGTAGGAAGCTTTTACTCCTCGAACTTACTCCTACTCAAATGATTCTTGAGCTTGCGGACCGGTCCACTACTAGACCAACCGGCATTGCCGAAGACATCTTTGTGAGAGTAGGAAAGTTCCATTTTCCGGCCGACTTTGTAGTCGTTGATTATGTTGTCCATCCTCGAGTTCCCTTAATTCTCTGGAGACCCTTTTTAAGGACGGCATGAGCTTTGATTGATGTTTACGGTGAAGAATTAACTCTACGAGTGAGTGATGAAGCCATAACATTCAAAGTTGGTAATACTTCACGATACTCCTACAATGATGCTGAATCATTTAACCGAATCGATGTCATCGATATAGCTTGTGAGGAGTATTCTCAATAAGTGTTAGGATTTTCTCACAATTCCGAGAGTGGCAATCCCACTCCAATTTCTGAACCCATCATTGCTAAATCTTTACCTTCCCTTACTCCATTTGAGGGGGGTGATTTCATTCTAGAAGAAATTGAAGCCTGTTTTGCAAATGACTCAATTCCACCAGGAATTGATGATGCTGAATTTGATCCGGAGGGAGACATTCGTCTAATTGAAGAAATGTTAAATAATGACCCGTACTCTCCTCTCTCCGAAGGACCTTAAATTTGAGGAACTTAAAACCGTTAAATCCTCAGTTGATGAACCCCCAGAGCTTGAACTCAAGGACTTACCTTCTCATCTCGAGTGTGCATTTTTGGAGGGTACCAATAAATTACCCGTCATTATTGCTAAAAACTTGAAAGACGAAGAGAAGGAACGCCTCATAAAGGTTTTAAAGTCTCACAAGCAAGCAATTGCTTAGAAACTCTCTGACATTAAGGGTATTAACCCGTAATTTTGCACTCACAAAATCTTAACGGAGGATGACTTTAAACCGGCTGTCTAACATCAAAAAAGGGTTAATCCAAAAATTCATGAAGTTATCAAAAAGGAAGTTGTATAACTCCTTGATGCCGGATTGATTTACCCTATCTCAGATAGTTTGTGGGTTAGCCCCGTACATTGTGTACCCAAAAAGGGTGGAATGACCATTGTGATAAATGAAGATAACGAGTTAATTCCGACTAGGTTAGTTACCGGGTGGCGTGTTTGTATTGACTATAGGAAACTTAACGATGCCACCCGAAAAGACCATTTCCCGTTACCCTTCATGGACCAAATGTTAGAACGATTAGCTGGGAACGAGTACTATTGTTTCTTAGATGGATTCTCTAGGTATTTTCAAATCCTGATTGACCCGCAAGACCAAGAGAAGACTACTTTCACTTGCCCTTATGGAACGTTTGCCTATCGACGTATGCCTTTCGGCTTATGTAATGCTCCTGGCACGTTCCAAAGGTGCATGATGGCCATTTTCCATGACATGATCGAGGAAACAATGGAAGTCTTCATGGATGATTTCTCGGTCTTCGGGGATTCCTTCTCATCTTGCCTCTCCCATTTAGACAAAATGCTCAAAAGGTGCGAAGACACCAATCTTGTTCTAAATTGGGAGAAGTGCCACTTCATGGTCAAAGAGGGCATTGTCCTCGGCCACAAGATTTCAAAATCTGGGATTGAGGTAGATAGGGCAAAAGTTGATGTTATTGCAAAATTACCTCCTCCCACGTCTGTCAAAGGAATTCGGAGTTTTCTAGGTCACGCCGGGTTTTATCGTTGATTTATTCAAGATTTTTCTAAAATCGCCCGACCAATGACCCATCTTCTTGAAAAAGAGACTCCATTCATTTTCTCGACCGAGTGTAGAGAGGCGTTTGAGACCCTTAAGAAGAAACTAACCGAAGCTCCAATATTAGTTGCCCCCGATTGGGACTTGCCCTTTGAAATTATGTGTGATGCTAGTGACTTTGCAGTTGAGGCAGTCCTAGGGAAACGTAAGACCAAACATTTTCAGCCAATACACTATGCAAGCAAGACTATGACCGATGCCCAAGCTTATTACACCACGACGGAAAAAGAAATATTAGTCGTGATGTATGTTTTTGAGAAATTCTGACCTTATCTAGTCTTGTCAAAGATCATAGTGTATACAGACTACTCGAATCTCAAATATCTTCTTGCTAAGCAAGATGCTAATCCGAGATTGCTCCGGTGGATTCTTCTCCTCTAAGAATTTGATGTCATTATCCATGATAAAAAAGGAGCAGAGAATCTAGCGGCCAACCACTTGTCTAGACTAGAGAACCCCCATCAAAGTGATACTGAGAAAAAGGAAATTACCGAAACATTTCCTTTTGAGACACTTGGGATGGTGACTTTTCATGATGATTCTAACACCCCATGGTTTGCCGATATTGCAAATTACCATGCGGGGAACTTTATTGTAAAAGGGATGTCGTCCCAACAAAAGAAGAAATTCTTTAAGGATGTTAAGCATTATTTTTGGGACGAACCCTACTTGTTTAGGATTTGTGATGATCAAGTGATTAGATGGTGTGTATATGGCCAAGAAGCTGTTGATATCCTCACGGATTGCCACAATGGACCCACCGGGGGACATCATGGTGCCAACTACACCGCTAAAAAAGTCTTTGATTCCGGTTTCTATTGGCCGACAATTTATCGAGATGCCCATGACTTGGTCACACGGTGTGACGCTTGTCAACGTCAAGGCAAAATCTCGTAACGTGATGAGATGCCTCAAAATGCAATTTAAGTTTGCGAGATCTTTGAAATATGGGGCATCGACTTTATAGGCCCGCTCCCATCTTCACGAGGGAACAAGTACATTCTCGTGGCCGTTGACTACTTGTCAAAATGGGTTGAAGCGAAAGCGCTACCCACTAATGATGCCCGAGTTGTTTGTAAGTTCTTAAAATCTCTCTTCGCCCGTTTTGGAACTCCTCGTGCTATTATTAGTGATCGCGGTACTCATTTTTGCAATGACCAATTCACAAAGGTCATGCTTAAATATGGGGTTACCCACCAACTTTCTATAGTGTATCATCCACAAATGAGTGGACAAGTGGAGGTTTCAAATCGTGGTTTGAAACATATAATAGAAAGAACCGTAAGTGAAAACCGTGCTTCTTGGTCCGATAAGTTAGAAGATGCATTATGGGCCTTCCATACCGCGTTTAAGACACCCATCGGGTGTACCTCTTATAAGCTTGTGTACGTAAGGCTTGTCATCTTCCCATCGAGCTTGAACATAAGGCATATTGGGCCTTGAAGCATTGCAACTTTGACCTTAAGACCGCGGGTGATCACCGAAAAGTTCAAATGAATAAACTTAATGAACTTTGTGATCAAGCTTACGAGAACTTTTTAATCTACAAAGAGAAAACGAAGAAGATTCACGACTTCAAAATCAAGAACCGCGTTCTTAACATTGGTGATCGAGTCCTTCTCTTCAATTCTCGATTAAAGATTTTCTCAGGCAAGCTTAAGACCCGCTGGACCGGACCGTTCACCGTCACCCAAGTTTTCCCTTATGGTACCGTTGAGTTATCTTCAACCAACAGACCTAACTTTAAGGTGAACGGTCATAGACTTAAACATTACTTTGGAGGGGACATACCACCCATGGTTTTCCCGAATCTCCAAACCTTCCCTATGGACAATAAAATTCGGGGTCGAGTCAAGATCGTGACTCGGTTAACAAAAACAAAGCGCTTCTCGGGAGGAAACCCATGTTTCTGTCTTCTTTCTATTTTCTAATTAGTGTAACGTGAGGAGGCTCGCCTCTTCCAATCTCGTGTTTTTGTTGTCTGTGATGATTGGCAGGATTCCCCAGATTATAAAGACTCTCGTGCTCGTGGTTTTGTCCAACGCTCACTCGATCTTCATTCCATTGCATGCTTATTTTGGGAATCCTATATCCTTGATCTTATTGACTAACATTTAATCTTTGGCATAATTAATAAACGGCTTTAGATTTACGTGAGATTTCCTTTTTAGGAATATACATTGTAATTAGTATGAAGGGGGTGGCAACCTCCACATTGAGGACAATGTATCGTTCTAGTATGAAGGGGGAATCTATCGATTTGATCCCACTTGCATTTGTCTATGTCTTTTACGTAACCCCGTTTTACCAATAAAATACAAAAAATGTGATTTTATGCCAAAATAAAAAAATATGCAAAAATAAAATAAGTGTTTATCACAAATGTTGACTTTCCGCTGGTGAGAATAAGAATAATTTTTGACTTGACCGAGCATGTTGAGCTCTAGCTTACTCCCTTAACCTTTATAAATGTATAAGCTTTTGCTAGTCTTTTATACAAGAAGCTTTAAAATGCGAATTCTAGCTCAAAAGGCCAGATTTTGCAAGTTTCCATAAATGACTTTAAATATGCAAAGCTTTATTTTATTTGGCTAAGCATTCGCGGATCTTTTTATTAAAGATTTTAAATTTGCGAAGAACGAGAAATGATAGAGTTAAATATAAGTTGGAATGCTAAGCAAGGATTAGTTGGAAATCTTAAAAGCTCATGAGTGTAATTTGTGGTTTTTTCTCCCTGTAGCTTCTAAAATGACTAATAACACGTGCTCTTTTTGAAAGACAAGTTAGGGTTTTATCACTCTTAAAAGTCCGTTAAGATCAATATTTTTAGAGTAAAAAAGCTTTATCGATGAATTGATAAATAAGAGTTTTTGATCAAAATATGTTTTAATTTTCTAAAAAGAAATGTTCCCTTTTACGGTGTAAATATAAATGTTTCAAAAAAATTGAAAAAATGAAAAAAAAATGGAAATGATGTGGAAAATATAATAATGTTGCTAGTATAAGTTGCTTAATAAATAAAGGAAAATGTCTTTTTCTAAAATTTAAACATTCTTTTGAACTTAAACTTGCTAATCCCTACAAAACTTTAAAACCAGACGTTTGTTAATTCTGATCAGTATTCTCTGTGGGGTGTCAAAAGCCTGGGCACTTGACCGATGAGGTCGGGAGGTTGCGAGAAGAAAGTCACTCTAAAGGAATTAACTTACCTATAATGTCTTAATTTTGGAGGAATTAGCTTGCTTTGAGTTGTAAACTTACTAAGTTTTACAGAAAATTTTTAGTAAAGGGTTCAAAAGTCGAAAAGTCTCGACAAATTATTCTCTGAGGGGTGTCAAAAGCCCGGTCACTTAGTCGACGAGGTTGGGATGTGCCGAGAAGAAATGTTGCTACATGGGACAATCTCACCTTTGAATTCATATAACTAAAAGTGGAACGTAAGACTTGGAAAGGTTATAGCTATCTAAAAACGTGTGTTGGATGGTCAAAATTCAAACTGAGCACACACACTTTAATATATAATATCTGTCGGGAGGAGAAGTTTTACACAAATTGCAAATATGAGTAGCGTTAGCATCCCAACTTGTAATTAACAATGATTTCGTTTTTAAGCTTAGTTTGGGAATAGGTGAAAAATCAAGGAGGATGAATTTATCTTTCTAAGGCACCTTAGGATTGAGGTGTTTCTTATTCAGTAATCCTAAATGTTATGATCAATAATGAGAGTTAAGTATGTTGTACATAATGAAAAATGATAAAAACATGTGTGCAAGAAAGAAAATGGTAAAAACGGGGAGTGTTTAAAAAGCTAGAAATTTCTTAATCCCTTTTAATTTTACACTTTGCTACTTTTCAAGGTATTTAATTTAAGGGGGTTGAAATTTTTGATTTTCTAAACATGGATTTATTTTATTGCGTGAGGACACAACAATATTTTAGTATGAGGGGATTTGGTATGTGTTTAAATACACATACCTTTTTCTTAATAAAACGAGCTTAAATAACCAAAAACGGACATAAAATGCCAAATATATGCTTGTTTTGTGTTATTTACTGTGCAAGTAACGGATATTTACAAAAAGACAAAAACAAGGCAAAAACCGGATAAAACCGAGCACAAGATTAAAAAGAGCGTGGAAAACCAAAGCCGAAGACGTATGCATCTTAGTGGGCCAACCCAACCCAAGTAAATGGGTCAAGTCAACCCATTAAGCCTTTTTAAATGAGCCTTTTATATTACAAAAAGCCCAAAACCAAAAATAAACCAAACCAGCCCAAACTGCTCTAAAACCTTCACACCGTTAGTCCCTAAGGACCAACACCATTAGTCCTTATCCTATTACACCACAGGTCCCTGAACTTTACACCGTTAGTCCTTAAGGACTAACACTGTCAGTCCCTGCACCCTAACGCCCTTTATCCTTTAACCCCCAATTTTGAATTATAATAAAATAAGCCCGAATAAGGCGAGAAGAACCAAAACAGGGTAAAACCCATTCTTTATTGATGCGAACGCGATCACACACACTCCTACTCAATCCTGACACACGCTAGTGCTACATGGGCACTTCAATACCTACTATTGGACACCAATGACGCGTCAAAGTCAAAGGGACAAAGTCAAAGAAATGAAGATGTGTTTTAAATGGTGATTGAAGCTTTCCTAAAACTATTTTGGGAATGATTGAAGACTCCAAGCTGTTTTACCTCACGGATTGCACAAGACTCCCTAGGGGAGGATTTTAAGGATGAAGGGGCATCTCTTTTATCATCTTTATAACTTTTATTTCTAGCATTTTTTGCATTGTAAAACTCAAGTTATTCAATAAAAAAGGCTCAAGTTCTGGTTTATGAGTAATTACTGTTCCATGGTTATCTTTTGGATGTTAAGCTGATTAAGGGAGAGCTTATGTGAATAAGCTTTATAGAGATATTGGCCCTTGTTTGTGGTAGTGATTCTAAGGTTATTTTCTTTATTTTCTCAATTTGCTTCATTTTTAATGTTATGCTCATTTCATGCTAATTTATGCTTAATTGATGCCGTAATCTACTTATTTAGTCCTTGTGTGGCTTATTTGATTTAGTTTTATTCATTTTATAATCTGTTTACAAGTGTTCCTAAGTTTTCATAATTCTGTTAAAAGAAAAAGAAGAAAAAAAAGCCAAATATTGCTTATTACCTATTTGCTTGTTTCTGGTGCTTATTTCCTGTTAATAATTGCTTAGTATGAGGGGGGAGAGGGAAATCTATCTTGAGCCAAATTTGGGGCTGGGCCATTGATAGAAAGATGGTAAAATCATAAGCTTAATCGCTGTTTCAGGCCACGTCTTTGTACTCATCGTAGAAAGTATCTTGTTAAACCATAGGATTTGGAGACATGTGTTCTTCGTTCTCCAAATCACTAAGAATTGTTTCGAGGTTACAAGATTCAGAAGACTATGCTTGAGCTCGAAATGCTCAGCGGGAATTGGTGGTACAACGATTGCTTCCGCATTTCCCTTGGTGGGTGCACAGAGCAATTCTGCCATAGTACGTGTATCAGCCATCGTAACTACGGGTTTTTATTCAACAATAGTCGGATGGACTTGTTGTTGGGAACGATTTTGCTTTCGACGTCTTCTGGGAGTTGAATGACCGGTTCAAACAATAGGCCTAGACGACGTGTGCGCATGACCTCTTAAAAAAAATCTTTTAAAAATTATTTTTTTGGTATTTTAAGTTTTTTTAAAGGACAAAATGAGAACGAATAACTTAAACCAATAACCAACTTGTTTCACGGTAGCTCTCTAAAAGAAAAACGCACAAAGGAGCGGAGGAGCAGTGAGCGAGAAAAGCCGCGAAGCTATTACAAAACCTATCCTTTTGGGGTCGTTGTTCATAGGACACAAAGGCAAGTTTTAATCTTTTGTTTGGGAATATGCCTTTTTATTAATGATAATACTCAAAGTTGAGAGTATTATGTTTATGATGCATTTTAATCTTTTTAAGACAATGTTTTTATAATTTTTTATAATTTTTTTATATATTTTTTTATTTATATATATACGAAAATATTCACAAAAACGAAAATAAGTTTCGAAGAAGGATCTTAATAAATCATCTTCATATCTGATAACGTGGATATTCGTTAACACAATCATCCACGGCAACAGGCACGACAAAAATTTATACCTCCCAAATAGTATATAAATAAATATATACATAAGGATTTATCAATAATAATATAGAGAGTAAGTATTCCGAAAGGATTTAAAGAAAATCGCTCTTGACCAAAGCAACTTCAAAAACCTCCCGGGTCGTTTCCTTGATGAGGCTTGAATTGAATTCGAGTTAACGTTCGTAATCGGGATTTTGAATAGATTAATATTTTTGATTTGGATTATATATTTATGATGCAAAAAAATAACAAATATAAACGCAATAAAAACAAGTAAAGGCAAGCTTACGGATTAAAGCAATCACAATAATTTTGACAAGGAAAAAATGCGCAAAACGTTAATGGGGTATAAAACTTGATACAAACAACCTTGAAACAAAGTTTTAAAACTTTAAAAAGCTTTTGTAATGAATGTTACAACTCAACAGAGCTGTCAAATCTGATCTTTGATAACCAAATCAATTCTAAAAACTAATTTGACCATTTATGACTCTTAAAACCAAACCCTCTTAAAAATTTGATTAAGTAATTTTTAAACTTATTAGGTTTGAAATTTAGCTAAGTTATATTAAAAAATAGATTAACATATGGTAATTAGAAAAAAAAGCAATTATTAACAGGAATAAGGCACCAGACAACTAAGCAACTTTTTTAATGGGTAATAAGCAAATTTTTGGCTCTTTTTTTCTTTTTTTTCTTTTAAACAGAATTATGAAAAATCTTAGTACACTTGTATAACAGATTATAGATGATAAAACTAAAATCAATATTAAAGCCAAAAAAAGGACTAAATAAGTAGAATACGACATCAATTAAGCAGAAATTAGCATGACTGAGCATAAACATTAAAAATGAAGCAAATTGAGAATTAAGAAATACGTAGTTCTTTACTCAGACAAAGGGCCAATTTCTTTTATAAAGCTTATTTCACTTAAGTCTCCCTTAATCAGCTTAAAATCCTAAAGATAACCATGGAATAGTAATTACTCATAAAACTAGAATTGAGCCTTTTTAATTTTATAACTGAGTTTTACAATGCTTGGAATAATTGTTTTAAAAAGTAATTAAGTATTTAAAAACAAAAATAAGCTGTAAAATAGCATTTAAGCAAAACTAAAATACTAGAGTTGTCCCTTTGCCTGTTCTGATCCATACCCTATTTTAGGGTGATGTCTTTTGCATTCAGTGAGTATAAGAAAACCATCTTCTATTCTTTTAATTTCATTCCATATTTGTTATGGATAGCTTCCAATGATGGACAAATTCATATTAACACGTGACCTTGAACTTTGATTCTTTCCGTTTATTTTTGTAAATGCATTATGGAAAAACTATATTTTGGCCCAATCAACATTAAGTGACATCTTTATTGCTTTGACTATTGTCATTAAAAATTGGAAATGCACATTTAATTGCTTTGACTTTGACGATTCAATGCGTCATTTTTTGTTAATATTTTATTGTATATTTTCAATGAAGGAGGGGCAAAGCTGCGTATCGGGCGTTGTGGAGGGACTATCGATGTCATGCTTGAGGACTAACGGATGTGATATGTTTTGGTGTGGTGACACAGTCGTTTTAAGGTCCTGATTTGGGGCTTTTTTCTTAGAGGCCGTTTTTCTTATAATTTGGGCCGGTCTTGGCCCATTAATTTTTTGGCTATGTTGGCCCACTAATATGCATACGCCTTCGGCTTCGGTTTTTCACTCTCTTTTCATTCCCGTGCTCGGTTTTGTCTGTTTTGACTTGTTTTTGTCCTTTTGTGGATATCCGTTACCTGCACAATAAATAACATAAAACAAGCATATATTTGGCATTTTATGTCCGTTTTTGGTTATTTAAGCTTGTTTTATTGAGATAAAGGTATGTGTATTTAAGCACATACCAGGATGTTTTGGATTAAGTTTGGATTATAGACCCCTGTGTGGGGCATTTGAATAATTGTAAGAGATTGTGGATTTTAGTTGCGATTTGGGACATCACTCGAGGTTGTTCGAGGTTGATGGTCTTCATAGCACTTGAAGTTTATGCATTGTAGTTTTCTCTATTTTGTATCTTGTGTTATGATTGATCATTATGTTGCATTCCCGAGTTTCCACCATTGTCGGGGTGTGACAGATTGGTAATCAGAGCCAAGGTTATAAAGAACTAGGTGGATTGGCCTAGACTAAAACCTAAGATCCGTCATTTAGTTACGTATAGGATCTATGCGGGCGGTGATAGTGTATTGTTACGCTTTTACGTGGCTTTTGTGGTGATTATGGTGTATATGGTTATTTGGTCACTGGCCAATTCTTTTATTAAAATGCTTGGGAGCCTTATACTAAGATTCATACTAGGAAAGGTTAAGGGTTTAAATACAGGTGCGGCCAACGTTAATTATAAACGTTATCATTGACACACGGGCGTATTTTGTATTAAAGTTCCACACAAATTGATGTTGCTCATAGGGTGGTTATTATGTGTATCATCATTTATATAGGTATGATTTTCTATATATATGTTAGTCTTCACACTTACTTAACGTTGCCTATGTTCTCTCTTGTATAGATAATGCCGCCAAGGATGAGGACCCAAAGTACTGGCCGGCTTGTTGCCGAATCACAAGGAGGGGGAACGGGTGGATGGGTTGGTAGGGGTGGTGGAAGGGGTAGAAGACCTAGGAAGGTAATGATGAGCGTATTGATGATTTGAATAATCAAGGGATAAACAAGGTTGGGGAGGCTAATGGGGGAGTAGAGGGAAGCCAATGGGATTGATAGAGGAGTCAATTGTAGGGTATGGGAATGAGCACTCCGTCTTCTGAAATCAGTGCCAGCAATTGTATAAACCTCATTTCCCACCTATGCTAGCTAAGTTGGTAACCAAGGAAATGTTGGAAATCAAAATGGTAATGTGGTTAATGAGAATGTTTAGGAGAACGTTAGGAATGTGTTAGTGAATGGCAACTGGGTAGGTTGTTCATATAAGGAGTTCTTAGCTTGTAACCCTAAGGAATTAAGGGGTAAAGGACGTGTTGTAGTTCTGGGGTATGGTCGTGTTGTGAGCACTAGTCAAATTTATATTATATATTAGTATTAATCCCGTAATCCCGTGACAATTCTTTCCAAATTACTTCTCAAACAAGAGAAATAAAAGGATAAAATCTCACTTAAGAAAACACAATACGTATATTTTTAACCGGGAAGTATTTTCTTCTCGGGTCGTATCCCAACGAAGTCGTGAATTGAGATTCGGGAATAATTCGGATTCGAGTCAAGAATGAATAAAGGATTTTTGAATTTTGAATTACACTACGAATATAATAGCACAATTAAACTATAGAAAATATTAAAGAAACTAAAAACAATTAACTAGCACGAAATTTTAATACACGAAAATTAAAAACGTGAGCTAAAACTGAAATTTAAAATCTAAGGCACTTCTTTTAACAAATTTTATACCTAAAAATCACAAATTTAAAAAGAAAATTTTAGGAAAAAGAATTAGAATTTTTTAACTATTTTTGAATTTTCTATGATTTTTTAAAGAAAAATGAATTAACTAAAAATAAACTTTTTCTAAAAATTAACACTAAAAATCTATTTTTATTTTTCAAAAATACTAGAATGAAAAAGAAAATTATTACAAAAAGAATTAGATTTTTCCAACTATTTTTCTATTTTCTATGAATTTCTTAAGAAAAAGAAATTACCTAAAACCTATTTTAATTTCTAGAAAATACAAATTCAATTGGAAAAATAAAGAAAAATGATTTTTAACTACTAAAAATGTGCAGAAATTTAATGGTATGAAAATGCCCAATTTTTACTAAGCAATTGAACCCTAATTTTGCTAATTAAAACCTAAACCCTAATTTTATTAAACTAATTTTAAAAATATAAAAACTATTTTATTAATCCTAAAAGAACAGGGTAGAAAATGCAACAAATGAAAATAAAGGGTAGGCGGGAAAAGTAATAGAAATTTACACTATAGTGAAAACAGAACACCTTTAACTATCGAAAAAGTACCAAACAGACCCTACGATTTAGCTTATTTTTGGCTTATTGCAAAAGTGAAAATAAGCAAAAACTTAAAACAGCAAAGTTACACCTGAGCTTATATACTACAACTTTAACAAAAGCACTTTGACATTTTATCAACTAGATAAGCTGAAAATTTAGCTTTATAATATGCATTACAGAAACTATAGAGTTACTTTGAAAATCTAAGTTTTCTAAACATTGGCTTATTCCTAGCTTATTACTTAATAAAAGTAAAAACCAAAAGAAGCTATAAAAAGCTTATAATGTGTACTAGGGGTTTCTAAAAAGAAATAAGCTAAAAGTATACTAGATTAACAAGGAATTTAATCTTAAAAAGTGAAGGTTCAGGATAAGCTATCTAAACAAATTTAAGTACAAACTGAAACAGCTACTAAAGGCCTAGTTTAAAGCTATCAAATGATTTTCAAATTGAAAAAGCTGTGCTTATATTCAAAACCTTTACTACTAACTTCTAAAAATTGCTCTAATCTCAGAACTTGGAATCCATTTGAAGATTTAAAAGTGCTAGTCCCCCCCCCCCCCCCCCCCCCCCCCCCCCACCCCCCCCCCCCCCCCCTACTCTACTACCCCCCCCCCCCCCCCCCCCCCCCCCCCCCAAAAGAAAATAAAACAAGAAATCTCTATTGCTACTAAACCACTTTTTGTAAGATCCTAAAAAGCTAATCTATAAGAAGCTTATAAATGAAATTTAAAAGTTGAATCTTTAAAGAGCCTTATGGAGTTTTACTAAAATGCTTAAACCTAAGTTCTATCTCCTAATCTTCAAGAACTAAAAAGTTACTAGAAAATTGGTGGCAACAGCAGTACTTACTAAGTAAGTACTGCCTATACTGATATAGTTGGTAAAAACTAAAGTGCAGGCTAATTCCTAAGTTGAGAACTCTTTAAACTAACTACCTATATGTTACTAAGTTTACACTAACCAAGTTTGAACTCTAGAAAGCTTTAGATCACTTAACTCTAAAACTTTTTGAACTTAAAAATGCCCTGGTGCTGACACAAGCTTTTTAAGCTATAAACTTTGAAATTCTACAAATTAATTCTTAAAACCTATTTAAAACTTGATTATATCACTTAACTCAACTGACTTATGTAGATTTACCAACTAAATTTGACTTTAAGAGTCAAAAACAACTTAATCCAAACACTACTTATCCTAAACTGTCTCAAACTAATATAAACTAATTTATTTATATTTATTCTAAATTTTATTTTTTAATTTTTTTTTTATTTTTTATTATTTTTTCAATATTAATTTTTTTAATTATAAAAATTTATTTTTTTATATTATTTTATTTTTTATATTATTTAAATTTTTTCTAAAAATTTTTTTTTTTTTATTAATTTTTTTAATTTTATATTTATTTTATTCTTTTTTTAATTTAACAATTTTATTAAATATTTATTATATTTATTTTAATATAATTATTTTTATAATTTTATTTTAATTGTAAAATTTATTTAAATTTTTATTTTTTATTTATTTTTTTTTTTTTTAAAATATATTTTTTTTCTATATATTAGTTTTTTTTATGTTTTATTTTTATTTTGTTTTTTTTATTTTTATTATTTTATTTTTTCTTTAATATAAATATTTTTTTTTAATTTAATTTATTTATAAATATATGATTTTATTTTTTTTTTATTTTTATTATTTATTATTTTTTTTTTTTTTTTTTTTTTATTTTTTTTTTATTTTTTAATTTAATAAAATTATTTATTTATTTTTTTTTTTCTTTTAATTTTTTAATAAAAATATTTTTAAAAAATTGTTCTTTATTTTTAATTATTTTTTATAAAATAAAATATAATTTATATTTTTAATAATTTATTTATTAATTATTAATTTTAATATTATTAATTTTTTTTAATTTTAATATTTTTATTTTTTAATTTTTAATTTATTAATTTAAATTTTTTTATTTTTTTTAATTTTTTTAATAATATTATTAAATTTTTTAATATTTTATTTATTTTAAAATAATACTTTTATATTTTTTTTTTAATTAATAATACTTAAAATCTATTTTAAAGCTAAAACTGCCAAAACCTTATATCTACTCTAACTTTAACTAAGCTAATTGAACTACTTAAGCACTAAAATTACTAGCTTATCAAGGGAAATAAGCTAGTTTATCAGCTAGCTTTATCCTACAATTATGACAGACTCTTAAGTAATGAGAACTTAATGGATTCTAGCTACAACAGCTTAAAGACATTTTAATATCTAAACTAACTAATCAATATTGAACAGGATTAAGCACAAGAATACAAAGGAATAAGCTACATGAATTAAGCTAAATGTATACTAAAATCAAAATTATAAAGCTAAACCTGTGAACTTGTAGTCTCTGACCTTAGCCACTCTTGTTGAGTGAGTGGCTCTAAATTTCAGAACCTATTTGGCACCTTGCCTCTAAAACCTGAGCTTTAAGCTCAATAAGCTGAAAGTAGCTTATCACTCCTCATTGCTTCAAAATTCATTCAATTTAAATTCAAATGGACAACATTGAACTAAAGTAGACAAATACAGTTTTTAGAAAGCTTATAACAACTTTAGAACAAAAGTAAACTCAATAAGCTATATTGAGCTTATTTCAAAATTATTAACTAGAACTTGCTTATTACTTGAAAACATAAAAACAAACACCACTCAATTAGCTTTATTGCTTTTAAAAGGAGAGTACAAGATAAGAAACAATTAGTACAAATGACTTTGAAAATTTAAAAGCTTAGTTGAAAATAATGAACAGTACAAAATAAAATTGGAAAGGGAAATTTACAAAGAAAAACTGAACTAACTCTCCACTATCATTAACTATCTTTTATTTATAGTTGAAGGTGATGAGAAGATGAGAAAACTCAATCATTCCTAGCCCTTGATATTTTTTTCTTTGAATCTTGGCCGTTGGATCTCTTGGTGAGGTGTTCAGACCAATGGGAGGTTGCCACGTGTGCAAAATGATGTGGCAATGGGTAAATACGAGGTAGAGTGAAGTAGGGAGAACGGGAGAAGGATTTAGGGAAGATTGGGTTTGTTCGAGATTTTGGCGGGAAAAGAAGTTAGAGGGCGGTTAGGGAAAAGTTATACCGCGTGATGTGTTTGAACGTTTGGGTGAATTGCATAACTAGTCCTTGTGTTTTTCTCTTCCAAAGTATAGTGTAAAAGTAAGTTCGAAAATTGACACTTCTGGCCCTTGTAGTTTAGTAAACAAGGAATGGTTTTGATTTTGGTAATTTCTTTCACTTAAAAGGGTATAATGGTCATTTCTCTTCAACTTTGACTTGACTTTCTTGACTTTAACCTCCTTTGACTTAATTTGACTTTTCCCTTGTGTCGGGCTGATCCAGCTTTGAAATTGGCTTCAAATCTCTCTCTTGTACTTGTCTTTTCATTTCTTGTCGGTTTTTGCTTGTTTTTGCTCTTTTTGACTTTAATATCCTTTCCTGCACATTATGACACAAAAGCACACATATTTCCATCTTTTGGCATATTTTTGGCTTTTATTGGCAAAATCCTAGGTATTTAATATATACAATTTAACACTTATCAAAATTCCCCAAACTAAAGGATTGTCGTGTCCTCACGCAATTTTATTAAGTGTACACTTTGTAAACTAACAAGTTTCCAAAATGCCCTTGTTTTCACCTTTTATGAATCCCCTTTTTAAACATCTTAAGCTTTTTCTCAACATTTTATCTCATGGAAACACATTAATGGCAATCATTGCAATTTTGCAACTTTTAGGCTCATTGAAATAGGCTACTCCCGATTAATAGAGCACAAAAGAGGAAAATTCGTCTTCCCTGACTTTTCACTAGACTAAACAAAGCTATTAAACAAGATCATTGTCAATATAAGTCCAAATGGTTAAGCTCTTATACTTACAACTTGTGAACTTTTCACTCCCAAGAATAAATTAATGATTAAGATGTGTGCACTCTTTTCAACTTAACCATAGATCAATTTATCTTTATAGTTGAAATATATCTAAGCTTTACACTCAAGCCTTGTGAGCTTAAATGTTAATAACATAGATAAACCTCGACTCAAAGCTAAAAGAAATTGGGAAACAAAATTTATAAATTGATTTTTAGAAAATGAAATTTTAACCATTCTTTTATTTTCAATATACTATAAATTATTTTATTTTTTAAATAGTGAATGTTTGTTCTTAGTTTTGAACCCCTACTTAGGCCTTGTCTCCAAATAGAAATCAACAATCAACAACCGGTGTTTCTTAGTTCGAACCCCCACTCCGCTGCTAAACGGTTTGTGGTTATCCGCGACAACACCTTTTTCCTACAAAGCCTAGAATCCAAAGTCCCTTAGTTTGAATCACCCCAAGGCCGCGCTACCTAGTGATGAATGTGCCCTACGAACCTTGATTATCACACGTACATAGTCTTAATCCTTAGATGCGACCCATCCGAGTCTCACTCCTCAACATGGATACGCCAACAATTAAAACTATATATAGGCTTTATTATTCTATTTTGCGTGCTTCAGTGGCACGAAAAATAATGCTTTTTTTGCATTAGAAATGCATCATCGTCATTCTTTTTATATTAATTTTAATGTTGAAATGGAAATTTTTCACTTAGAAACTCAACTAATAAAATATGAAACCAAAAATCTTACTTACATGAATTATTTTCAAAATGTAAGACTTTTTCTAAAGACATTGGTTGACTTAGCTAAATTAAAAAGAGCACGTATGATTAGGCGTGTTTAAGAGCTTGAGTTGATTAAAAAGACACAAATCATCATATAAGTTTAGGTTTCCAAATAAACAATGCATAAGCCAATACACTTGATATTTAACTACATCATCTCTGTTCTTCACATTTTTAAAATCAATGCAATAGATTTGTGAAAGCTTAGCCCCACAAAAGGAAGGTTAAAGAACTAGCTAGGGGCATTTACACTCCGGTCAAGTCAAAATTAACTCCTATTTCTCACCAACGGATTACCAAAAAGTGGTGTTTTTCCCCAAACTACGCTTCAATTGCAAGCAAAAATTTTAAAAATTTCCACTTTTTTCACAAATAAGTAATTCAAAAAGGTTCAAACAAGGTTGCGTGAAGTGCAAGTCAATATCGAAGATATCCTTTCCCAAACTAAAACGAAACATTGTCCTCAATGTTTAAAAAAAAGGGTCAAAAGGAATCTAAACAAAAATTCTAAGGTCATGCCAAAAGAATAGATGTTAGTTCGATAAAGACAAGGATATGAGATTTCCCACTTTATGAAGAGAAGATTGGATACCATCAATGGAAATTGTGGGCATTGCTTTGTTCTTCCAAAATTTTGAACCATGAATCCTCCAAAATCTGGAAAACCTAGACAAACAAACAAAAACAACAAACAAGAACGAAAGAGAACAATCCTCCTCTCATCATTTTCATTGTTAGCTCAAAAACGACTTAAAACGAAAACGGCTTAGTTTTTGTTAACCGAGTACAAGCTATACTCGTCCCCGAATTAATTTGTCCTTGGGGAAGCAAAGAAAAAAATAAAAAAATAAAAAAATAAAGGATAAGCATGGGGTGCCTCCCACGAAGCGCTTGTTTATTAAAGAGTCCCCTAGCTTGACTCATTTCAACAAGGTTCATTATGGAGGATAATAGTAGGAATGAAGAAATTCCAAGAGATGGAAACCTCCCCAAACTAGGTATGAAAGATATACCGTAGCATTTTTGATCCCGGGTTCAAAAAACTTTTTAGAAAAGAGTTTCAAGAGAGAAAATGTGAACCCGGACAATGCTTTGGTAACATGAAAGTCTATTAAGGGTGGGTGGAGTGGGTCAAAAACATCAAGAGTCAAAAGAGCTTAGTGGATGCTAACTCATTTTTGACTCTTATCCTTAATAAAGCTCCTATACAAAAGGTTACTCAGTGAAAATGTTTAACACCCATGGTCAAATTATCTCACTGCCCAAAATGTTCATGGGGAATAACATATCCACGAGGTTAAAATCCTCATAAAACACATAATCACTCCCGACATAAGAGGTAGTCTCAAAATGGTTAAGTATTTCAATGTCGGGGAAATGAGAGGTAAAGTGGGAAGTGGGAAACACTATGTAACTCTTTATTTGGACTTAGGTTCATCTTTTGTTTCAAAATCCTCTTTAGTCTTTCTTTCCAAAGATTCAACCTTTTTATCATTCATTTCAAAAAAATTCTCATTTTCAAGTAACCCATCTAGGAAGGCAATTTCCTCTTCCTCATTATCATGAACTCCCAAATCATTTTCGTTATCACTTTTGAAAACTTCATGATTAATCTCATCATTATCTTTTACAAACTCATTTGTTGCCCATTTTCTAACACAATTCCCAATGGGGGCAAAGAAGGACACAATGGTTTTAACATCAAGATTCTTCTCTCCTTCAACTTCTTTTTTTTCCAAAGAAGATGATGGAGTTTGAAAATCACAAGTGTTATTTCTTTTCAAAATCTCATTCTTTTCCAAAACTTCTTTGTTTTTCCAAAAGTTAAGTCTTTCTTTAATGGAAGGACAAATAGAGGAAATTTCTCTTGAAAGATTACATGTTTTAACCTCATGTTTTTCAACTTTCTCATTGGTTAAATCCTCTTTAGTGGGAATGGTGGAAGGAGGAGTGATGGGATCACCATTAGTAGTGAGAAAATCACATTTAACAACTTCCGAAGAAGTGAAAATGGCATTAGGATCCTCATCCTTTTCTTTTGGTGAAGAAAAGATATCAATCATACAAACCGACTCTTTATGAGGACGAGTGGTGTATTTGAGCTCTTCGCTTCTTACACTAATAATCAATCTCTCCTCATCCGTCCTAAGGGACATTTCCTCTCCAAAAACATCGATCAAAGTACGAGCCGTGCCTCGAAAAAAGCCTACCCAAAATAAGGAGGTACGCGATAATCACCCTTCAAAGTCAAAACAAACCACAAAATCGCTGGGAAAGTCAAGTCTTCCCACCGGGGGACCAAGACATCTCTAGAAGAAATTCCTTTAGGAACACAAAGATAGCAATTTGCTAGTACAAGTTCATCCGGGAAGATTGCAATGCGGGAAGCCAAACTTAGTGTACACGGATAATGGCATAAGGTTTGATACTAGCACACAAGCAGCAAGACCTAAGTCGGCTAGTGCTTTGCATTTAAGCTTACTAAAAGTACACGGGATGTAGAAACAGTCCGAGGTCCCGAAGCCTTTCGGGAAGCTTTTTGAGAATGATCGCCGAGCAATTTTCACTCACCGGTGTATTAGCCATCTCGTTTAACTTTCTTGTTCGACAACAAGCTTTTTAACATCTTTTGATACTTAGGCATTAAGATCAAAGCATCCGCCAAAGTAATGTTAACATGAATCTTTTTGAACATTTCCCAAAACTTTGGATTTGCACTTATCATTTTCACCTTTCTCTTCATAACTTAAGCCCTATAAAGATATGGAAGAAAGTTTTGTTGCTTGTTTGGTTGATTGGTGGATAATTAGTGCAAGAAAAACTCTTCTTTATCAATTAAGATCTCTTCAAAAACACTATCTCTAACCTCATCATCTTTTTCCTTCTCATTCTTCCCTTTCTCATTATCTTTCAACTTTCTTTCTCCTTCACCATGGTCCTACCGAGGTTGCGACGTTTGCGGTACTGTTGTTAACTTTCGGTTGTATTTGTCCTTTGTCACCTTGGTTTCCTTAGCCTTCTCATTGTCCGGATTGACATAAGGAGGAGGCATAGGGGGTAAAGGTCCATCAAGAACAACACCACTACGGTGTTTTCTTTGTGCATTCATCCTCGTATAAGGAATAGTGTTACTATGCAAAGTACCCGAGGTAGAAGCATGGTTACTTCCCCCATTATTCCCATTATTTTGCATAAAACTCATCATTGTTTTTTGAAAATTTCTTTGCTCATTTTGAAATTCATTTTGCTCTCTTTTAAAATCATTTAAGTTCTTCTACAAATTGGTCAATGTGGCATCATTAGCTTTTGTGTAGGCCTCGAACCTTGAGTAAGCAACCGGAACTTGTGTAACCGGGGCTTGATAAGCTTGAGCTTGTTGTGTAAGCCCCAAGTTAGCTCCATGGTTAACTTGATTGGTTTGGTTTACATTCCTAGTCCCATTATACCCTTGGTTCCCATTGTATCCTTGGTTAGGTCTAGAAACTTGGGGATTGGGTTGAACTAAAAACTCCGGTGGTCTTGGTAAGAAGCCACACTAGAAGGAGGGTACCCCGAATTCCCTTGAACAAAACCACCAACCAGCAAAGCGGCTTGTTGGAAATTTTGGAATTGTCATGATAGACCGGTATCCTAAGCTCCTCTATTCATTGGACACACATTAATAACTATGATTAACTACCAGAACAATGAAGTACAAAACACCTGTCCTCCACCAGCTTTAATCGAATGGGAGTAAGGCACAAGAGCTTTCATCATATTTTTCATCTCATTCATTCATATCCAAAAGACCAAAGCAACTTATCCTCTAATGCCGCCGCCATTTGTTAGAATTCGAAGTTAGATGATGAAGAAGTAGAAGAAGATGGAGGAGCATTCGTACTCACTCGCATCACGGCGTTCCGTGAACATCTAACTTTGGCTTTATTCTCTATGATTTGTAATCCTTCGGTTGGACTTTTGTAGAGAAAATTGCCACCGGCAGCGGAATTAAGAGAATCTTGATCATTATAGCTCAACGAATTATAGAATGTGTCTAATTGGTGCATGAGTGAAAACCCGTGATGAGGACACTTCCTTAGAAGTTCCTTGAAACTGTAACATTCCGTATTTTCAGGTCTTTTACGACGTTATCTATTTTACTAATTATTTATTTTTCTTCCTCGTACGCGTTTACTTTTATTTTTAATAGTTAAATCGCGTAAGTTAAAAATTATCGTTTAGCGTAAACGGACATCAAACAATTAAATGTTTACATCAAGCAAGGGTTATATAATTATTTTGAGGATAATTATTAACTTTGTTCATTTTATTTTTATCGGATACGTAAAGTGTATACGTTTCGCGATAAATTGCGTTTAGGCACTCCCGGAACCACAAAAACTTTTCTACGCTTCAACAAATACCCACATTTATACCCAATACATAAAATATATCATCTATATCATACCTTTGCCGAAATTCTTGCATATTGTGCAAGTATTATAGCAAAATTCTTCCATTTGGTCAAAACAACAACATACTTCATTTATGAGCACCATGCTTCTTTAATGGCACCATACTTCATCATGTCTACACCATACTCATTATGGCACACCATGCCCACCATACTTTGACTCCAAGACCATACCTTGAGCCATACTATGTTCCTTTGACTAGAATTACATTATATATACAAGTAACTAGCAAGGTTAACTCTTACATGCATTTACACTTAGTGAAAAACAAACAAAACCTCCCTTTTGCTCCATATTAGGCCACGGCTCACATAGGGCTCCCAACCAAACCCATATCAATTTTTATACAACCCATACACACCTATACACATCTATCCTAAGATATTCTAAGGTGTTTCCAAGCATTGGCTAACCTTTTTCAAGTATTAATCAAGAAAAGTGAAACTAGGGTTTTAAAATGGAAAGCTAGGGTATTATATCTAAACAAGGGTTTAGATACTTTGGTTCATCATCTTACATCATAATAAGGTTATCTAAAAACCTTCATGTCTTTACTTTCATCATTTTTATATGTTTACATGTTCTTTATGGCTAAATCACCACTTAGGACTTTTGAATATGTAAAACGAATTATCACTTATGTTTATGAATTTACACACTTTTCTTATGTCATATTGTTATATATATCATGGAAAAATGGATTAATAAATATGTTGACATGTTGTTTAAGTATAAACATGATTTTGTATAAATTTGGGTTTATAAAGTTAATAAAACAAACTCTTTATAAATGAACACACTTGGATAATAAAAGGGTGATTTGATTTCGACTTCATACAGTAGGTTTGACATTACATAAAAATAATACGCCTCATGACGATTCCAAAATGATAAGAAACTCGAAAAACCGATTTATAACGAAAAAGATACGTTAGTTACGAGTTTACGACGAGAAATACTTTTATAAAACTATTTTTATAAAATTTACTATTCATTACAGAAAGTGATATTTTTAAAACATCAAAAATATGATATAACTTTTAATTACGAGATCGTACTCGAAAGAATCGTTAAAAACGGAGCTATAACGAATAAAATACGACGTTTACGAGTTTACGATAACAAAAACTATAAAAATAAGTATATATCTGTTATGAACAGTAAAAATCACTATTCATCAGAAAAACTAAAATTTTAAAAATGTTATATTTTGATAACTCGACTTAATACGAAAATGTGGGCATAAGAAACGTAAGAAACGGGCTTAAAACGAGAAAGTTACGCATTATTTTCTAACTTGTGCACTATTTCCTGAGGTGAATAGTGTTGGTTCGTTTTTAAAATAAATTTTTGCGAAACATTTTAGAATCATTTATATAATATTTATACATGTCTTAAACTTTATAAATATTATTTTACAAAGACAATTGAATTATATATTTGATTATACGAGTTCAAATACACGAATAATATTTAGCAAATGCAATTTAAATATTATTTCGCAAACACGAGTAGACGGTGATGTAGCTATATAGAATCATACGTTGTATTAGTTATCAAAGTACTATATTACTAGGGAGTTTCATTTTGTGGCCTACTTCGGGGTGGGCGTATACACGTCGAGTGTTGGATTTACGTGTATAGTGTCCGTGCACTCTTAAGTTTCACTAACGACCTCTTATTTTTGATAGCCAAGAACGATAGTATGATGAGCTTGTACAGACCTATAAAATAATCTAAAAGTGTTTAGTGCTTATCGACATATATTGGATTAGGTTCCTCTCGGATTCCTTCGTGACGCCATTTTCTATTTTTGAAACTTGTTGTTTTCAATTCAATAAGGTGAGTTCGTTTAAGCCCCTTTTTCTTATACTTGTTTTATTAATATTCGGGGGAGATTACATGCTTGATTTCTTTGGACACAAGTGTTTCAAAACTGTATGCTATTTCCTGATTACATTATTGCCTAAGTACCCTTCTGCCGCTAAGATCCCCTTTTATCATGAACCGGTCATTACCTGCTGGGTATAGCTTGTGTTAATGGATTGATCTCTTAATTATGGAGGATCCATCCCCGTCTAGGCTTGTGGTTTCTAGTTGACATTGACGAATTTATCTTTTCTGAGAAAAATTGTAGGATGTTGGGGCAGCATTCTGTATTGAGAAAAATTCGTAGTGATTGTTTTTGTACATCTGTATCCGTGTTGGGGCAACTAACCTCAAGTTACTCGGTTTGATTACAGTTTATTACGTTAAGGTTCTAGGTGTCTTGTGCTACTTGGGCAAATACATGTTTTAGACTATTGAATGTGCTTCATTAGTATACTATTACTTCGAATCCTTGTGTAACGCTATTTCCTGATAAACCTCCATGAATCATAAAACCATTGTTTGTTGACGTTTTTAGGCATGTTTTAATCTCTAGGTGCTGAGGCATAAGCTGGAGGGAGCAGTGACGGATATATATTAGTGGGTTTATGATTTTCTTAATTCAGTGAAATTTTTTCTTATAAAATCTTAATGTTTTTTTTATCATAAATATGGGTACCTAATGTGAAAACTGCTGTATCTTCTGTAATATGGACAGTACGAATCTGAAATTATTTTTAACGTCCATTTAAGGTCGTTTTCCGTGACTTGTGTTTTGTGCCCTGAAGTAGCACCCCAATGTTACCTTTCCGCTGCGACCCGATTACTATGGGGTTCACCACATCTCATCATGTTTTTACCATGGGAAGCATTGTTTATGGTCAACTTGGAAACCCATAGTGTGATGGAAAGTTGCCTTGTTTAGTAGAAGATAAACTATCCGGGGATCCCGAAACTAGGTGTCCCCATGGGGACAAGGTGCTAATGGTAGGTTAGGCTATGGAGATATTGAATACCGTAAAACACCAACTTTAGTTGAGTCTTTAAAAGACCCACATGTTAAGTACATATCATTTGGTTTAAATTACACATTAGCAATATGTCTTCATAAATGGGTTTGTGGTATAGAACAATCTAAAATTACACATCAACAATATGTCTTCACAAATGGGTTTCTGGTCTTCACAAATGGGTTTTGGGTTCACTAGAAAGAGGCACAACTGTTATAACTGTGGACTTGTGCATTGCCATTTATGTAGTTCAAGGAAAGCATTAAGAGTGACTTTAGCTCCCAATCCTATAGGGTATCCTGCACTAAAGGTGAGTGCATGGCAAAGGTGTGGGATAGTTATATGATCGATGTGACCATCATAACAATTACATGTTTAAAACATGGGTTGTTCCTAATGCCTCTTATCAAGCAAATCCTAATACTTACTTTGCGGTCTCGAGATGCATTACAAAAACAAGTTCTAGAATTTAATATACTACTGGTACACTCATATGAATTTTACTAACACCAGCCATTCTAGAAAAGGAGACGAGAACCATACGTACACATCCGTAACGACGGAATAGACACATGTAACTGCTCACTCCTTAACTCGAACCGGGTAAAGATAAAATCATCTTGGGTTATCGACGATAGGTACCCGAATTCCTAAAGATCTAAGAGTGAACCTCACATTTTGGGGTGGAATTTTAAGCTTTATTGTGCTAGTCATATAAATTCCTATCCATGGGACGCTAGTAATACTCAATTTTCGTTGGTATGTGTCGTAAAAAAAATTAAATTTTGGTAAAAATCACCCTTTTATGCTATGTTTCGATATTTTACCCGTCTTTTTAAGGACAAAGCAAATTATTGATAAAATATAATGCCTAAAAACATTACTAATATTTTTCACATCTTTACGTTTTGATAATCACAAAATATAAAAACATTTAATGTAAAATTAAACGTAAACAATTAATAGTAGTAAATTTTCATTTAGATATTTATATCCACTTAAAGGTATGAATAAAATAAATGCTTAATCTGATTTATGATCAAAGGAAATTTTTATTCAACATCACACTTTTATAAAAGGTTGTTAAAACATCTTTATATACATTACAAAACATTTTTTACAATTACAAAGATAAAGTTTTATTCAAATACAAATAATCATTTTGAAATTCAATTTTGGATCTAAAATATGGCTAGAAAGTTCAGGAAAATTCCCCCTAAACAAAGACTAACTGGGGAGCCACCTAGTCTAGGCGGACCCCCTTTAAATACATGGCGGCCCCTTAATTTCAAGGGGACGCCCACCTAATTTAAGGGACCGACCCATAGATTGATGCTCCTTCAGTTTCGTCCTATAAGTACTGTGTGACAAACCATGACTTGAGCAGGTTAGTCAAACTATTTAGTGGTTGATTTGTATCTGTTGCAATGAATGATCGGGTTATGTGTATATGTGTTTATATTTGTTTATGTGTGTTGTGTGGATATGTGAGATTATTGATCAATCCATTCGAGAGTGATCGTCTCAATGGGGATTGGATTTGTGTTGGATTTTATGGAGTTCTTTTCTTCAATTTTGGTGACAAGGAAATGATTTCGGTGATTGAGCGGTTCGCTTTAATTGTGTAAGTAATTATACGTATACGTATTTATGTGTTAGTAATATTAGGATGAGTTATGTTTCTAGTAGTAAGGATATGAAGAAATGAAGGTTCTTTTTTTGGAATGGTTGTTTAATAAAAAATGAAAAGTTAATTATTTTTAAAAGTCTAGTAAATTGCGTTTAAGCAAAAAGGTATGCGCAAGCAGTTAATGTTTTTATAAAAACCTAAGGTAATGTTCATAATTAAGTAATTAATAGATAAATAAAAATATATATATATAAATAAGGCCAATTGACCGGTTTTAAGGAAAAGAAAGAAAAAAAAGAATTTTAATTAGAAAATAAATATAATTAGACTTTATCTGAATTGTTTCGGGGGCCTATAAATACAATAAAAATCCATACTCTCCCCCTTGTATAACGTCTAACTAAAGAAGAAAATAAGAGAAAAAAATTAGGGTTTTTGCTTTTGTGAAGAAAACAAGTTCTAAGGTAAGTTTTACTTAATATTTGTTAATTACTAATCTTTAATCATGTAATAATTAATATGGTGGATAATTAGGGTTTCATTAAATCTGTAAATTAATGATGTTTAATCATATTACAATGATTAGGGTTTAATTATGATCATATGGGTGTATTCGTTAGGGTTGAGATCGCGTTAGGATTTGATTTCGTTTAGGGCAGAATTTAAGGTTGTGTTGTTCGGCTGTTATCTCGATGATGGTTATAGATTTTGTCAAGTTTCCAGTGCCTATGATGTAGCTCAGAGAGTCTAGTTTCCAGAACATCTGGCCTCGAAGGTTTTTGAGGTCGGGAAGTCAGTCAAACGTTGATTGCAAGAAAAGTTGTCAAAGCAGTAAATACAGGTCAGATTTAGGTCAGATTACGAGGTATAAAACCCCCACTTAAAATTTGAATTTAGGATTATCACATCTAAGGAATATAGTTATATTGAATCTATTAGAAACTCACGTTAAAGGTTAGCTTCGTAATTAGAGTCTAAGTATGGATTTTTGGTCTAATCTTTTAGTGTTCAACCAGATCCGAATTGGGTCTGTTTTTGAAAGTTTGATTTTTCTGTAGGAGTACTTGTGCATGTAAATGGCTGTTTGGGGAATCATGAGGTAGTTTAATTACTTATAAAGAACTATGGTGATTTTTTGGTATGAATTATGGGAGGTCGTAAGTAGAGGTTTTGAGTACGTTAAGTCACGTTTAAAGTCTGTAGTTTTGATCAAATTGTGACTAACTGTGAAACCTTGTCTAATATAAGTGGTTAAAGTGGGTATGTGTGGGGTGACACATGGGTTATAGAACCTCTAGACATCCATCATATGATGGTTACATGTGCATTAAGCTTTTGGCTTAGTACGTGTAACAATTGAGTTATTTGTGTTTAGATTTTGGCTAGTTGTTTGTGGAAGGGGTCATTTTTTGTTGGAATCTTATTGAAAGCTACAGCAAATGTGTGTTTCATAGCCCTTTTATTCTCATGTTTTTTTAGGGTGTGAATGTTGTGTTGTCGATGTTAAAATATTTTTGAGCTTGCTATGGTTATGTTGTATTGGATCGTGGGCATGTTCTCGTCCCTTTGCACGTTTTGGTATGATATGTTTGGTATTTTGGATCCCAATATGCAAAATGAGGTTTACGCGGTGATAATACTCCGCCGGCGAGCTAATATGAGAGCATGTAGCGACAATGAATTTGGTATGATAGAGGATCGTGGTGCGTTACCGTCCTGTTGTGGTTATTTTGTGGATGAATTGTTTGGTAATTACAGCAGCTAATTGAAAGTTTATTTTGGATATAGTTGTATGTCGAACTATGATTCTCGATAACTTTATGTTGACGTTTTAAGCATCATTTTCAAGTGAGCTTAATGGTGCTAAGATAGAGCGAAGTGGCTAGAAGTGATCGTAGGATGCTTGAAGTTTCTTTATGCTTTATGCTTATATAATGCTTTTGCATAGAATTGTTTGGTTATGTTTTGCATGTAATTTATAGACGTGCCTCTTTCTCATTAATAAGACTCATTAGGTTTTGGGTATTGTTATGACACTTTGTGTCTTTGCTTACTTTAGTTTTTATTTTTAAGTATTCTCTATATAGACACATGTGTTGTGATGATATCCATTATTAGTTTACGCCTCGCAGTTTACGCCTTGGCGGGGTGATATGATTGGTTCGGTGCCTTTAGTTATAGAGAAGTAGGTTGTTGAAGCCTAGGACTAATAATCATAGGGGTCCTTCATGTAGATGCATTTAGGGCTTAAGTGTTTAATGCTATAACTGCTATGCTTCCCCTCTATTTTTGCATAGCTTATATATTTTATATTTTGCTAAGTTTTCATTTAGTTATTTTGTCTTTCAGTAATTTAGTATAATAGTATTATTCTTAGTATTTTAGCTATGTTTTTCCCTTACCCGTAAGAAGTCTCGTTGGGGAAACATTTTCCCAACTGGACTTAAGCGTTTTAAGGAGCCTCTTGTGGAACCGAATAAGATAGGATAGTTGATCGTTTGTTGGATGCGCGTAATAGGGCTGGACCCGCAGAGTCGGGTTATTCTTGCGGAGGCAAAGTCAAACCCAAGCGAGGCCCAGCATAAGTTTATCTCGTCCTTTACCTCGTCATGTTGTTATTGGTTATTTCTTTCAGATATTTCGTATTTTGGGAGTCGTTACGAGACTTTCGTTCCTTTATGTCATTTCGATTTTATTTTGATATAAGTACGTAGTTATTTGATGGAGAATCCTTTATGTGTTAAGTTGTATGGATTTAAGTCTGGTGCAATGTCGGTATATGTGCTTATATGTGAATTATGATTGGATATTGGTGATATTGGAAGTTTAGTACAAGTGTGAAAGGAGACACTTATAACTACTGGTGGCTAACTATTTATAAAGCATCACACACGTAGACTTGTGACCATGATTGCATTTATTTGTGTTTGAATGTAAGGTGGTAGTGTAATAATTTCTTTTATATATATATATTTGTATTCATGAGAAGGATGGTGGTATGGCAGAGAATATTATCTTCCCTAATTGGGGATATGTTAAGTTGATTGTATAGATAGTAGTTTCTATTTATCTTAGTAATTGCGGATACTAGACATTGCTTTAATAAAGGTTGCTTGTTTGCTCGGTTGATTCTGTTGGATTTCATATAAGTTTAAAGCTTAGCATCCCTTCATCGTACTTTGTTAGTAAGGATACCCGATTTTTCCTATTTGATGTCTCGATGTATATTGGTTGTTCGGAATCTGCTCTTTCGGATATAAGCGCGTTTTGTTAGTTCTCTCGTTGCATTGATTACTCGTATGAGTATCAAACATTTCTTTTAAGCACTAATTGTTCCTAACATATTAGTGTGGATCATTACTCCCTTGGTTGTATATCCCTTGGTTTTTGTAACCCGTTGGCGACGTGTTAATATCGATGCTTTTAGGTTTGTTTGTCGATCGTTATTTTGGATAATAAGACCTTACGTTTTCTTTTGGGTACGTAACGTCTTGCATGAGTTTTCTTGTACGAGTTCGTTTGATTTTATTTTGAGTATATGGTTCCTGGTATTTTCTTTCGTTTTCAAACAATAGAATTGTGTTAGAGTCTGTACGGTGTTTTACGATCCCTGTTAGTATTATGGTGTCATTTTGTTTGAGCTAACTAATTTCATAATTGTTGGTATAATTATAAAAACTCCTTTGGAAGATTGGTTAGTGTTTGAGAAAAACTGCGTTTAAAATGATTTTGTAAAGAGATATGTTTAAATGGTCTATACAAATAGGATATAAATTTTTTTCAGTGGTTTAATATTTTATTTTATTATAAAAAGCAAGTTTAAAGTGATTCATAGTGGTAAGGTACGATACACCATTAGATAACCATCTCTAGATTTTTATGACAACCAGAATGAATTTTATAAAGATTACATTTAAGACAATTTTATTTATTATTTAAAATGATTTTTATACTTAAAGTGACTTTCTTAATTTAAATTGATTTTTATAAAAACATTATTTAATTTGGTCTTTCGAGTAAAGTCGATAATTGGTATAAGAATTTCCGTCTTTCGTATTGATATTTTTTTATGTGTTCATTTGTCGTGGTACGCCTGTTGATTTTCTTTCGTTGCGTTTTCACTCGGTGCATATACGTATCCTTTCTTTCAAAGGATTCTTATGTCATTTGATCCACGTCTATTTGCATATGTGGAATCTCCTATATGCATTCTAGCCTTTGACTCGATATTCGTTTGTTATCCTATTCGATTGTTCGTAACCCTTGGAGTTCGTTGATACCGTTGAGTCGTGGAAGCTTTGATGTGATTGTGGGAATGGACTGGTTGTCCAAGAGGAAGTTTGTGATAGTATGTCATGAGAAGGTGGTTAGGATACCGTTGGAAGGTGATGAGATACTTCGGGTTCATGGTAAACGTACTCAAGGAGTCGTGAAAACCTTAGAACACAAAGGTAGATGAACCAAAATTGAGTGATATTTCTGTTGTACGAGATTTTATCGATGTGTTTCTGGAAGATTTGTCGATGACCACCACGACGAAAAGTTGAGTTCCGCATAGATTTGGTTCATGGAGCGACGCCAATCGCGAAGTCTCCATATCGTCTAGCACCCTCAGTAATGCAAGAATTATCTGAACAACTTCAAGAGTTGCAAGACAAGGGTTTCATACGACCTAGTCATTCATCGTGGGGAGCACCAGTGTTATTTGTTAAGAAGAAGGATGGTTCTTTTCGCATGTGTATTGATTTTAAGGAGTTGAACAAACTAACTATTAAAAACCGTTATCTACTCCCTAGGATTAAAGTCGTCAACACATATTTTATTGTTACATTCTTTAAGCTTTTGGCTTAGTAGCGTGTAACATTTTGTTTGTTGATTAGATTTATGCTAGTGTTTGTGGAAGCTGCAAAGCATCAGGTGACTTTCATAGTCCCATTTTTACTATGTTTTCTTGGGATGGAAATGATGCAAAAATATGTTTTGAAATGTTTTAATTGTTGTGATTATATGGTTTGATTGACGCATGGACTTTTATGTAGCTATTATATATTATGTGCTAAGTGTTATTTGATTTGGATCGTGGGTAACGTTCCTACCCGTTATTGGTTTCGCCTACTTTGTGGGTAAGATCTTGAGGTGATCAACTCTTGTGAAAATTGTGTGATTTTCGGTACCAAGAGTACCTGGAATTTGGAATAAACTATCCTCTCTATGACTATTAGTGGAGTGACGAGGTACGCCTACTTCATTGTTTTGTGGTTTGGATCGGGGGACACGTTCCGTCCCAATGTGATTGTTGTTGAATGCATGTTAGCGTGTATAATAGCCAGCTTATTTGTCCTGCTTTGTTTTGTTTTTATAATCACAGTAATTTATTTTAAACCTGTATTGGTGTCGTAAAACCTATGACTCTCACCAACCATTGTGTTGACGTTTAAGCATCATTTTCAGGTGAGCGTTATGAAGATACTAAAGTTAATAAAAGTGGCTAGTGAGACTATTAGGCTGCATTGGAAGTTCCCATTTGATTTCGTTTCATACTTTGTTTGCATGAATTCTTGAATGTTTTTATTAGGTTTGTGAGACATTGTCTTTGTATTGATGAGACCCCTTTTCATTAATACAAGATGCCGTTCTTTTGTTTTCGGTATTGTCATGACACATTGTGTCTTTTATTTCTAGTTATGCATATAGTGATTCTCTATTGTTGACACCATTGTGTTGTGATGATATCCATGATGTTACGCCTCGTGTTTCCGCCTTGACGGGGTGTGACAACATGATAAGAACATCAAAAGTACACAAGGTCCCACAGAAAAGTACATGTTTTTTTATTGATATTTTGATTAGTTTCGTATTTTGTTTAAGTTTTATCTATAACATAGAGTATTTAAGGTTAAACATTAAGCGTTAATATTTCAACGCTTGTTTGGCAACTAGCATTTAACATTTAAGTTTTTAATTAAAATGCTCTTTTTATTAGCTTTGAGAATATTAAATTAGCATTTTTAAATGAGATTTACTATAATGCCCATATCTATTAATGAATGAGTATTGTTTATATGTTTACTAGCTAAAAGACCCGTGAAATTCACGGGGATCTTAAAGTGAAAGTTTAGACAATGTATAATAAATAATGTTGACATATTGCGTAATAAAACCAAAAAGCAATACAAATGAGGATTACGGTAGAAAGAATAACGTGTTAGACAATCTAACCAACGGTGAAATAATCATTCAAAGGAATAAATCTAATTAAGCACAAATACTTGTGGGTGAACTTCTCGATAAATTTAGCAGTCATTTTCTATGCGTCTTGACTTCAAGCAATGCTTGCAATGAAAACCCGTGAATGGAGAAAAAACGGAGTAGTTGATAGGTTATTTGTACATACTTAGGGTAGTCATTATATACGTAACACTATTTTGCGTCATTTTTCATAACATACACCTAAACACAATACCTTGAAAACAATAGAACAAAAGAGTAATGGTCTTATATTACGAAACTCAAGCAACTATATCTATTTTAGGGTGCGTTTGGTACACCATTATCAGAATCATGCAATCACAATCACACCCATTGCAAATGTTTGGTTACTCATAATAGTTATAAAACTATACAATCATATCCATAGACCCATTCTAGGGGGTAAAGGCAGGTATGGTTAGTCATTCCTGTACGCCATGTTTGACTTCTTTTCTCCACCATAAATTTAACATCTTCTTTCTTTATTTTTGTTCCATCAATTTCTCATAGCTTCTTCTTCAAATCAAGTAATGTTCTTCTGTATCCAAAAGTTTTGTTCTCTTTATTCTTGCTGATAAAAAATATTGTGAAGTGTTTTCAAGTCATGATAACTTAAAACCCAAAACTTACGTTGTTGCTGATCCTATAATCAGATTACATTGATGCTTAGTTTATGGCTACTTTTGCTAAAAATATTCGAATTTTGAGTTTACTGGGTAACTATAAAAAGTAAGGTTGTTTTGCTCATATTTTTGAAGTTGAAGTCGAAGATGATATACAATGGATTCCGTGAGGTGTTTTTTTATCTATATGTTTGCTAGTTTTGGGTTTAAAGTATTTCTCACGATTTTATATAAAGATATTTTTCATAAATTTGAACATTGTTTCTCATAAAATATGACTAGTTTTTTTCAAGCACCAATGCCACTGTATATGAATATGTGAAGATGAAATTTTTATTGAATACCAATCTTTAACACCCCCAAATTTACACGCAGCGGAACCAACAATTTGGGTGTTAAATAATAGTACAATAGTCATAAAATATAAAGAACGACTCAGTGAGACGTTTTAGAAACAAACAACCATTCCATTCCATATTTATCAGAGTTCAAAAGCGTAGTCCCAAGAAATCGTTACCATACATAAATAAGTTTGATTTAAACCAAAACTAAAATCAAAGTTTTTAATGAGGAGATGGGTATTTTTAAATGGTGGACAAAAGTTTTTAGCGCAATTCCTCCACCACCAGTGCCTTCAAGCCTTCAACTTCAATTACCTGAGGGATGCAACATGCAAAAAGTAACACGAAGTGAGTGAAAATTCATAGGTTTCCAAATATAAACCATCAAAGTTTTTGAATCGCCATAATCCGATTCCTATTCCACCTCACCAAATCCGATACTCATTGTGATTCATGACAACAAACCAAACGGCCCTTAGTATTCATGACAAAACAATTACTAAACAATACATTTATTGAGGGACCCGACCCGCCAATAAATGGGTTGCATTCAATGTTTTCGACCCGGCCCCACCTCCACATTAAATAAAAGGTTTTTTCCTTTTTTTTTTTTTTTACCATTTTTAAAATGGGTGCATTCAGTGTTTTGACCCCTGCCCCACCCACATTAATAAAAGGTTTTTCCTTTTTTTTTTTTTACCATTTTTTTTAATAAATGAGTTACATTTAATGTTTTTGACCCGGCCCCACCCCACATTAATAAAAGGTTTTTCCTTTTTTTTTACCATTTTTTTTAATTCTAATTACTATTACTTTACTACGAGTACTAAACTATACAATTATTGGGGGAGCTCATTTAAGACCATTGATTGCACACGACCCGATCTGACCCGCCGTTTTTTTTTTAAATTGACCTGACCCGCCGGTTTTTTTTTAAAAAATTTGTTTTAGGATTTTTTTTTTAATTGTTTTTAGGGCCGACCCGGTCCGACCAGTTTTTTTTTTTTTTTAAAACAAAATTATTTTAGAATTTTTTTTAATTGTTTCGACCGGGTTTTTTTTAAAAAAAAAAATTTTGTTTTAGGATTTTTTTTAATTGTTTTTAGGGCCGACCCGGTCCGACCGGTTTTTTTTTTTTTAAACAAAATTATTTTAGAATTTTTTTAATTGTTTTTAGAAATGTCCAGTTGACCCGCCGGAACCCGGCCGCCGGCAACCACCGGTCCGACCGGGTTTTTTTTTTTAATTTCTTTTAAAAAAAATATTAAATTTTTTTTTATAATTTTTTTAGAAAGAATATAATTTGTTTTTCTTTTCTAAAAACCTTCTCGTAATTTTTTAGTCATCAATTTTTTTTATTTATGAATATTAACAGAGCTAACCCCGCGCTTCTCTCCTAACCGTTCCGCAGCAAAGCACGGATATACCTACTTGTCTTAGACATTTATAAACCTGTGTACTTGAGCAAGTTGTCATATTGATGAGCAAAAAAAGTTGTCATATTAATGAGTATTGTTTATATGTTTATTTAAGTCATTTAACCATTTATAATTACGGTTAATGCCATGCAACCAAACATTATATATTTGAGAAAAGTTTATTTAAATATCAGTTTCTTCTCATGTACCGGTCCTCACCATTTATTTGAGTTTGATGTGATTAATTAATCTTAATTTCAGTATTGTTATACTAGCCTTAAGGCCCGCCCGTTGGGCGGCTAGCTTTAAATTATTCTTTTAAGATGGATAATTGAGACATATAATGTATTGTATAAATAAGCAAACGTTTATTTGTTTGTATGTTAATCATCTTCGTGTTTTTTTGACGAACAAAGTTGATGCCTCAAGGCTCTCTCGCCCGATGGTGGCCAGCTCCAAAATTTATTTTAAAGATAAGAGGAATATAAGGCATGATAAAATGGTGTTAAAAACAAACTGATGCTTTTGAAAACCATAAGAAAACTATATATAGTTGAACTTCAAGCTATCATGGAAAGAACTTCAACCCATCGTGGAAAGCCATAACAACCTATTGGGCGGTGACCGTATGCTTGTTTTCAATCTTTATTAATACATTAACTTACACATATTACTCTAAATACAGCTTTGTCTTACCCAAATTTTTTGGTAATTTGCAAGATTCATTTATGATAATCATAAAGAACTATGTTGTTTGTACCGAGAATAGCATCTGGAACATTACATTGTTCTTAAAAAATACGTCTAAATTTCTCAATAGATTTTACCTATCTATGGATTTTGTTAAAAGGAATAGTTGTCACTCTTCGTATAAGACCACCATTTTGAAGCTTTTATCATGTCTTTTCGGTGTCTGCCACAACATTAAACAACTTTCAGCTTCACAAACCTGGAAACATGGAAATAATTGCAGTATATTAACTATTTTTTACACTTGACACAAAAAAAAAACTTACAATGAGAAACTCTAATGCGGTAAAAAAACTAAAACCCAGGTACATGTTCTCTTCCTCTAGTGTTACCATCATGTTTTTTTCCTATTCATCTTCAATGCAATAAAAACTTCGACCTAAAAATCGAACTAAAATTATCTCTGTCACTCAACTTTCAGGAAGGCTCGTTTGGCCTAAACGTCTCAAACCATTCACTATATTAAGCTCCAATTGCCTAAAATTCACATAAACCCACATTGATACAACCAAAGACCGCAACCGAGTTCCGAAAAGGTTCTTAACTGTATTAATATTCACCAAATGATTCAAAATCCTCAAAAGTTAACTGTTTACAACTATATACTTTTTCTTGGTAAAAAAATACCTATTAAATTTTTTGAAGACTCTCAAACGTGTGTGCGTTGTATAGTTGTATGGCTAGAGAAGAGCAATATTTTCTGGATTTTTTTAGAAACCAACATCATAACTACCAAAAGAAATGGTGATTTCTTGTAACTAATAAACAATATGATACTCTCAAAATCTTCAATTATTAGTTATTTAAAAGGCATACCTGAATCTTTTTCACAAACCATATACATAATTGAAATAATTAAATATAGATTGATCAAATAAAACAAAGATCATGCAGTTTCTAATATTATTGTAAATCCTTATCTTGCTTTGTATGTGTCATTGTTGTTAGATTCTCAAAATGTTCACATAATAGCTTCTAACCAAATAATTACTTATACACTTTATTTGACCTAAGTTATATAGTGTTTATGATCTTTCTTACTAAATCATTAAGTAGCAGATATGATTTTGGATTAATTGCAGCTGCAAAAAGGGGGAAAACACATTGTTCAAACTATTTTTAAAAGGATGTTATGGTTCCTATGCTCTTGTATATGTAATATAGTTGTGGAAGCTAAAAAGTGACCCCTAATAATTTTAACATATGTAATATTGCCACAGGAATTGTTTAACACATTATTAATGTTTGTTTAAGGGATAAAAATGTGATAAAAATATATATAATCAGCTAAAAGGAAAATCAGTCAATTGATTCACAAGTCTCACTAATAATTCATAATGTATAAAACGGTTAAGTTCAAAATGAAACTGGTTAATTGGGTTATTTTTTTTCCAATCTTAAGTTTCAAAATTTTTAAATACATTATGTACCAACCCAACTTGCTACCTACATTTAAAAGCAAAGTGGCATTGATGTACCTCACTACCTTTTCCCTCCATCCCGCAATGCACATAGCCTCATGCTTGCGGCTCAAATCAAAGTGGTAGGTTATGAAAAAACAGAGCCTTTGGCAAACAAAAGGGTTTAATCCTATATCGTTTTCTGTCAATCACTCAGAAATATTAGTGAGCAAAGTTATACCTTTTATGCTTATAACCTCAGAAGGATTCCAGAACTAAAGTGGGAAAAACCTGCACATTTCTCTTTTCTTGTTCCAAGTCCTGAACTTTCTTCTCATAGTGTTGCTTAAGAACATAGTATCAGCACCCGCAACCCACTTCATTTCAGCCTTTCGTGTAATCTAAAAATGTGAGGAATGCATATTAGCACCTATTATATAAACTTTGATCCACACTTGATAATTATTAGCTACAAATACAGAACAAAGCTTGAGTGTAACGCAAGTAAGAACAAAACATTTACATGCTTTTGCTCAAGTCTTTTGTCCGATTCTTTAAGTTCGTTATCAAGTTTCTCTTGCAAAGATCAATGTTTTTAAGCTCTTTCTCTTCATCTTCAAAATGATCTGCAAACACATACGATAGCAAATTTCATTTACTGGAAACTAACATGAGCAAAGACCGTTGTACACAGATATGATAAATATAATATTTTAGGTACACTAAATGAGCATTATAGAAAACTGTCAAAACACTATAACGGAGTCAAAGATGTTTCAAAGATAACAGCTTACAGATAGCTTCAGCGGTTTTAGAATCCGATTCTGGGATAAACATTTTTTTGGGTGAAGAGCGTTGTCATCTGAATCCAAGTAATCAGTTTCACTCCATTTTGAAGTGTTCAATATTTTGGGGAGAAGAAAGTCTCCTTTTAACGCTTGGATTCTTGACTTATAACTTTTCAACACATCCACACCCTGAAAATACTGTATATGGTTAGAATTCTTTTGTTGATTTAGTTCACAACTGCATAACAGAAGTATAAAATCATAGTTGTCAAACCTTATTCGAGTCACAACCAATATCATCCCATGGTTTACCGTCACGAGCATATTCAATTTTCAGTAACAACTTGTCTTTTTGAAACTAAAATAACAAAATCGCTTGTCAAAACTGGTTGATCGAGCAGTTTACTACAATGCAACATATTTCTCGATATTCAAACATAGTAATAAAATCACAATCAATTCGTCTAACTTACTTGAGCATCATTCATTTGTTTAGTCAAATATTTAATCTTTGACTTGATGTTCCTGTAGATATTCAAACATAGTAATCAAATCACAATCAATTCGTCTAACTTACTTGAGCATCATTCGTTTGTTTAGTCAAATATTTAATCTTTGAGTTGATGTTCCTGTAGCTTCTTTTGAAAGGGCGCGTTACTTGTTTCCAACAATGCTATTAAAAACAAACGACATATAATTAACTTCCATGTCCTTATGCATTAAGAGTAAAAATCATTATAATGACTACATGTAGGATAAATTTGATGAAAATACATTAAGTTTCAGCATCCATGTTTAATATAAACAATACGAAGCCAATTTATAAAGAATTGATATAATGTAGGAATTTTAATATCAGACTACTCATATCTACATGTATATACCTTATGAGCAAACAGTAGAAGATGGAATAAGATAAGTGATATCTATGTATACAATGGACAAATATATTAGTGGGTGGATTAGGTTAACATGTAAATTCAAATTTTAAAAATTGGGTGCATAACAAAGGGAAAGATTTTTGCATTCAAATTGAATTTCCAAAATTCATGGTTGATTGTTACATTGTGATAAATCATTTCAGTTATGTATCTCAATTTTTCAAAGTTTCCATAAACAGATTTATCGTATCAACACAAGTAATTCACACTAACAACAAATAAAACATATAATTAATCACGAAATAAATTAAACTAATCACTAACCTTGAAATTGATTTGGAATTATAGTTTTTTAGGGTTGATGTTTTTGTTTTCAGTAATTAGAGATTGATAATCGCAGGAATCGATTTGGATTTTAGGGTTCATATAATTTGGGGGTATTTTGATCTTTACGGTTTGATTCATTAGAAATCGTTTTTGTTTAAAGTTTTTGATAATAGCATGCATCAAATGATAATCAGAGAGTGATAATCTTAGGAATCGATGTAGTTTTTATTTTTTTTAGGTTCATGTTTTAGTAGTTTTATTTTTGGGACAGATTAAATGTGGAGCCTAACATGAAGCACAGGCGTTGATTATGGTATAGGGACAAGTGGCATTTTTTTTATAATTTTGAATTGAAGATGAGTTTCTTAAGAACCCGTTTATATAAAAGTAAGTAGAATTTAAGTCATCTAACCATTTATAATTACAGTTAATGCTATGCAACCAAACGTTATATATTTGAAAAAAGTTTATTGAATTATCCGTTCTTCTCACGTACCGTTCTTCACCATTTATTTGAGTTTGATGTGATTAATTAATCTTATTTTCTGTCCAAATATATAAAGCCATTTTTTTATAATTTCACACACACTACCGTGTGTTTTCTCTGCACTGTAATTCATCTTCTCCATCCATAACCTAACTACCCCCCTTCCACAATATTCTCCTTCCATAACTGAGTCAATCATAATCATAAGGTTGTGCATATAAGCGGTCACCACTCCTCTACGCGCCACCCGATGCCTCCCACCAGACTTCATTTCATCTCTCTCATCTATATCACCATCAACACCGTCACGATCTTACACCACCACCGCGTCTACGACCGTACAACGATCATCGCGATGGAGCATGGTGTTGATTGCAGGTCTAATAAAGTTTAAATTTATGCTGTTTGAAATGATGTATGAGAGTAGCTTATGTGTTAATAAGGATTAATTATGATTCTGTTATCGACTTCTAGAGATTTTTGACTTTAAAGTGAAATTTCAGTTATGTGGTTTGAATAAAGGGTTGTGATTATGTTTAATTTATCGCTGAATTAAGATTATATGGATGTTCACTGTTTATGACTAGTGAGTGTCCGATATGTTGAATTGATTATATATTAATATTCTGATAGTGTGTTGAGAAGGGGTCAAGGTCCATGCTTTGGTGACCTAATGGGATTTTGAGTTTTGGAATATGGAAGCGAAATGACACGATACATACGAATATGTGAGCCTATTGGGGCACACACGTATTCATACACGGAAATATATTTTAATACATCGACGATATAAACCAAGGACTAATATGGCAAACACGAAACCGAATGAGCCATAGAGCATAGCCGACCATATGAGGGGTTAATGAAGTGTTTGTGTCTACTTGGATTACAAGGAAAAGTATTATGATAAGGATATGACTAGTTTTCCTAAACTTATCACAATTAGGGGAACACTAGTATAAATATACTTCACCCTATGTCACATACATACGACAGAAGGAAAAAATCCCAAAATCCCCTAATCTACGTTCGGTTTTCTTTTGTTCTTTTTCTGCCGATTGCAACAACAAAACCTTTTCAAAAGGGTGATTTGTTTTAATTCTTTACCAAGTATTAATAAACCTTTTAAGGTTTAGTTAATGTTTCTTGTCCTCTACTGCTAGACAACAAGTATTTGTACACGAGTTGTATGTTGATATTTGGTTCGGAGTAAAAGCCCCAACTTTGGTTTTCGGGTTATTTAATTCGGTTCGTGATTTTCGGTTACAAGTCAAGAGGTTGTTTGGTAATCGGGTTATTTTACAAGGGTTGTTAGTTCGTGAAGTTAAGCCTAGCATAGCTTAATATATTCGGTTGACGTGATTGTGTGAGCAACCGTAGAGGCAATTATTTTTAATGCTTGATCGTTACTTGATACAGAATTATCAAAGTACGCGATTCCTATTACCGTTTATTTTGTGTTTAACCATTGCTATTACTAGTCCTATCCGCGTGCGTACTCGTGCTAACTAGTTACCTAGGTATTTAAATCCCAACAGTGGCATCAAGACCACCTCGGTTTTAGCTTATGGGTTACACGCTTTTTTTAATATATGCCTAGTTTACATGCCTATAATTAAAACATAGTCTATGATCTGCTGCGTTTAATATTTTATTTATTTTACTAGAAAAATATGACAACAAGAGTAAGATGCTTGCATAAATAAATAAAATAATAGATATTGATCTCGAAAACTATTAAGTTAATATAGATTAAGAAGGAAATTAAGATTGTTAAATTTAGCTTGAATGATCCCCCTTTTAATTAATTCCTATTCCTCTATAAGACCCACTCAATCACAATATGTGGTGAATGGGGCGATCTAGGCACTTTAGCAGAAAACCTAGTGAGGGTCTTATGGTTCTCCATTTGGGGAAGACTCGCGAGAGAACTCGGATTTTACATGTTTACTTGTATGCTTAATGTCATCTTTTGATTATGAATCTTAGTATGCATGATTATTTAATGTCTAAATTGTTTACACGCCGAATTAAATATGCCATATGACTAAAAGATGATGTTATAGTAGTCTATTAATTTTACACGCCTAATGCATGCTCATAGTGACCAACCATTTGTTTCGTGGAAAACTGTTTTTGTGAAAATTAATAAGACTAAACTACTGAAACTTGTTTTTCATGAATTAAAAACTGGACGCTATGGACTCATGGGAAGTACGGCTCATCCACTAGAACAGACTACAAGAGAAGTTTAAGGCGGGTTGTTTTACGTAATTCCCTAAAGAAATAAGGTTTTTAATACGCTTCGCGCTGACCTATTTCTCCGCTTCTTTGCGAGTTCGATTGGAGTTACCGTGAACCATGGAATGTCACTACAGTGTCATTATTAAAAGTTTTTAAATTAGTGTTACAAAGTTGTTTACATGCTTCTTTGTTTTTTTTTACACATTTATGTGCATACCCCTTTGAAAATTTTAAGTCTATGCCAGCCAACCAGGAACACGTGCATTTGGCTTGACCGCTTTGGTCAGACCTTAGGGCCATTCCAACCCATGGCGAATTTCGTGCACTGGTCAGACCTCTGGCGATTTTTGCGCGTTCTTGCTTGGTCGACTTAATTCGAGTAGGCTTGGTCAGACCTTGGACCCGAGGCATAAGATGATACTAAACATGCTCTCAAACATTATTACATGCTGACTAATGTTTTTTTGAAAAGTATCATAAATCTAAGAGTTGCATTAAAAGGCAATTAACGCTCGACGCTTACCTCTTGCCCCACTTGTTTATGCCCTGGTTAGACATTTGGTAATAAGTGAGAGGTCAAGTTGGATCTTAGTCTTAATTAGTAAATTAATTGGGTAGTTAATTCTATTAAGAATTTAATTATCGAAAATACTAAATTGAATTTTCTATGTTCTGATTAATTGTGTTTTGCAATATAATTCGTAAACAAAAGTTTGTTTTTTTCAAAAAACAAATATAGTCTCTTTTCCTAGTAAGAAAAGGTGAGACTCACTTCTATCTATACTCATTGCTTGACAAGAATAAGATATGATTATAATTGAAATTTTTTAATTACAGTTAAACTCATTTACTGTCTTTCATTACCCTTTCTTTTCATCTTTGAAATAATTGAAAGATAAAATATTTTGAGTAACTAGAGAACATTTTGTCTATAACTACCAAAATAAATTACATCTTGCATTTGTCACGATGTATGAGTTTAAACCGCAATGAGTAAAGAAATTACTAACATATCTGCTAGGTATTTTTCTTAGACTCACATTATTCCTTAAGGTGCTAAACACCCTTGTGGCTATGCAGACGATAAAGGAGGAATTGCATGCTAAATATTCAAGTTAAAAGAAAGCATAAATGGCTAGTCCCTCATCTACACAAGTAGAATTTCATATTCTCTGCTTAATACCTAAGTACATTGCTACTTGTAGGCATTCTAAGAGAATAGGAAAGTAAATAAATTGCTACTTGATTTCTATTGGTGATGTAACACTTAAAATATTGACAAATCCAGTGGGAGTTTTGCATTTTATTACTGAAATGACATTATTGTAATGGTGTCAAATCCAGTGGGAGCTAAAAGATTTATTTCCTGGTAAGTTGCCCATATTATTTCTAGCTTTCTTTGAAATAATTAATTACTTTATGAATATGAACAAACACATCTTTAAGTAAGATTGCATTTTATTTTATATGATAACAAGTTCCATATCTAAGGTTGCTTTCCGAAATGGTATT
>BQNB010005737.1:31613-45325 GCA_026074375.1 Tanacetum coccineum | reverse complement strand
AGAACTGAATTTTATTGCTTAAAATGGTAAAGTACAAGCTGAAAGATACAAAATACAAGTGATAAAAGCTGTATTTGAAAACTTAAGAAATGAAGAGCTTAAAATTTGAATGAATTAAGAAAAACTAAAAACTAAAATTAAAACTAACTAACTAACTAACACTAACTAAGAACTTGTATTTATAGCTGAGAGTGATGAGAGTGATGAGAGCTTCACTCATTTCTAGCCCTTGGATCTTAATCATTTTGATTTTTGGCCGTTGATCTTGATTGATGAGGTGTTCGAACCAATAGAATGTTGCCACGTCATAGAAGTGACGTGGAGGTGGTGTAAATACGAGGTGGTGAAGTGGGGAAAACGGGAGAAGTGATTCAGGGTGGTTTGGGTTTGTTGCGAGTTTGGGCGGGAAAATTAGTTAGAAGGTGGTTAGGAGAAATTTGCCCGCGTGTGGTTTGAATCTTTGAAGTAATTGCATATCCAGTCCTTGCGTTTCTTATTTCCAATTTGTAGTGTAAAATTAGTTTAAGGATTTACACTTCTGGCCCTTGTGTTTTCTATTTCCTTTTTCCTTTTGATAAATCAACTTTCCAACTTTGACAACTTTGGTCATTTGACTTCAAAGTATCCAAATTAGCCCTTGAACTTTTGAAAACTTGTCATTAATGATCCTTTAACTTCAATTTGGCCTTCATTGACTTTCTTTTCTTGTATCGGGCTGATCCGGCTTTGATAACTTTTCTCAAATTTCTCTCTTGTACTTGTCTCTTCCGTTTCTTGTCGGTTTTGGCTTGTTTTTGCTCTTTTTGCCTTTGATATCCTTTCCTGCACATTATGACACAAAAGCACACATATTTCCATCTTTTGGCATGTTTTCTTGGCTTTTATTGGCAAAATCCCGGGTATTTAATATATACAATTAAGCACTTATCAGGCCCTAAACACGACAAAAGTTATACTGATACGTAAACAATTTTTATTCAAAAATGGAAAAGTGGTTATCTAAACACATAAAAACAATGGTTACAAAATGACTTTATGTAACAAACAACGAACATAAACTTCTTGCTTTAATAATATGTTGTTTGATCTTTGTTGTGAAAGTTTGGAATATGTCAAATCTTCAAAGTTTAAACATTGAATAATTTAATGACAAGAGATGAAAAATAAGTAATAAATACACTCTGGATATATATATAGTAAATTTAGGCTCACATGTATATACTAAGTTTAGCCTCACATGCTTAAGTGTATACAAAACTAGACGTACAAATTGGAGGCCCCAAAAATTGTTGGGCCCTGTGCCATTGCCCATGTTATGCCGAGATAATTAAATAACCAACCAATACAAAATCCAACTTCTACTCACTTTGTTGGTAGAGATAAGGTTGACAATGGCAAAGCCAGTAACTATCACATGTTCGTTTGTTATAACAAACAAGATATTTACACACGGACAACTATATGCCGCACTAACAATAGCCAAAAACAATAAAGGATTAAAGATTATCTTCTTAGACATATAATACAACCATTTAGTTTTTTCGCACCACCAACTATACGCATCAAAATATTTTATATAGGATTTTATAAATATCTAGAATTCTTACCGTGTCTCCTTCTTGCCGGCGACGTTCTTGCTGTTTCCTTCGCCGCCTCTGGTTTCTGGTGCCTTCGATGCCTCCATGTTGTTTAAATTGGGGTTTTATGTTTATAAAAATATGATTTTTAAACTGGGTTTGATTTAACTAGGTGAGACATAAAATTTAGATAAACATTGTTTCATTTTATCTTTAATTTTAGGTTCTTAAAAAAAGTTGCAACTGTGGATTTGGTATCAACGTAGAATTGATTGGGCTTGTTGCAGGTAGGCGGATTATTTATTTTGGATTAAAGGGTAAAAATGTCATTTCATGACATCCATTAAGAAAAAAAAGAAACACAATTTATCACCTATTCCTTTTAGTAAACGTGACATTCTGTTGAGCCAGGATCCTTTTGAAAAAAGAAAAAAAAGAAACACCGCCTAAGTTTAGCCTCACATGCTTATGTGTATAAAAAACTAGACATACAAATTGGAGGCCTTAAAAATTGTTGGGCCTTGTGTCATTGCCCATGTTGCACACCCCATGAACCGAACCTGACTTTCATACATTCATGCAATAATCCTATACCTATACGGATATGTTTTATATTATTGATCATCACTCTTTAACGCACATGAATATGGATTCAATTGAAGTGGGTCGCTTTGCGAAAAAAGATAAGATATAAGTAAGTAGTAACACCAACTTGGAATCTTAAACCAAATCTTTTATATAATAAAAGAATTACATCATTTTGGGGTTTTGTATGAGATTTGATTTTATAGAAAAAAAATTGGACCAATTATAACGTTTGATTTTGACACGTAGGCAAAATCGTGCGATCTAATGGGTTAAAAAAAGTCAAAATTGAATCCTATTTGGTCAAAATTAAAAATTTTGGTGGAGAAAAAAACACATAAAAATATATGTGTCAAATTTGTGAAATCAAAAACTTAAAAAAAAGATGAGGTAATTAATAAAACTTTAGTGGTTGAATTTTAAATAAATAATATAGAGTTAAGTGTAAATATATAAGTTTTCATGTTTTTTAATAACTTTAATAAATAAACAAATAACCCCTTAGACTTTGTGCCCCTAGACTTTATATTTAAAAAATACAACATATATGTTGTTTTAAAAATACAACATATATATGCATAAGATTATTAATATCAAAATGAAAACACAAATTATTGTGTATATAAATAAATAAACGGTGTTGAACGTATACGAACAACTTATGTTTTTCCTATTTATGAGTTTTAGTAAGAATATTCGGAAAATACATTATTTTTACTATATGCGTTCAATAATAACTCATTTTTATTCCATTTTATAAGTTTGTCACATACGTATACGTGTTTTAATATTATATACGGCTAAATTTTATTAACACACAACAATGTAATTGTCAATCATGGGGATTAGCTTTCTTTGTTTAATATGGTAGAAAACATTTATTATAACTGTTACAATTGTTTAAATTAAGAGAAACTCACATTCACAATTACTGAAATAATGGTAAACAAGACTTTCAATGTGCAAATACAAAAAAATAACAACAATTGCAAAATTAACACTTAATTAAAATTTAATATCTAAACCCTGTGCGTGCACGGGTATAAAAACAAGTTGGTATAGGAGTGTAAAACCAAATTGGTTAGACTGGATATATTGATGGTCTGCTCTCGGCTTGTTCAAACTTTTTGTTATTTTTGTATTTAACGAGGTTTGCGAACCCGCGTTTCGCCGTGGGGTGTTTGCGTACTGTGTCGTTTTACGATTATTGCGAGGTTTTACATTAAGGACTAACTTTGCAACCGACGGATAACATCAGGGACTATTCTCGTAATTTGATAACCCCAAGGATAATTCACGAACATGAAGAACCAATTATGTAAAATCTGTGTTGGAGTAACAAAATTTATAATATTAAAGTTTTTTTTAAATAAATAATTTAGCAGTTTAACGGTCATTTCTACTGTTCATATTACTGTTCACATACTCTGAAATTACTGTTTATCGATTTTTTTTTCTTGGAAGTTAACGATCATTATGAGCCCTAACAACCCCGCTCATTGTTATATAGTAGGAATTGTAACTTGTGTAAGCATTGAACTTTTATAATTCAAAAGAATCTAGTAAAAAGTAAAAATACATATATCATGCTTTTGAATATTGTAATAAGAAGACATATATTTATTTAAAGTTTAAACCATAGGCAAAATTAGGGCTGAGCAAAGTGAATCGAAAACCGACCCGACCCGACAAACCGAGCCGAACCGAGCTTATTCGGTTCGGTTTTCGATTTTGGATATGTATCTCGGTTTAGTCGGTTCGGTTCGGTTTCGGTTCGGTTCGGCTCAAACCCGACATTTAGTCGGTTCGAACTACTAAACCGAACCGAACCGAGCCGAACCGAGTTTATTCGGTTCGATTTTGGTTTATATAGGGCTCAATCGGTTCGGTTCTCAGTTTGAAAAAATCCATTAATCGGTTTCGGGTCGGTTTCGGTTTTAGTCGGTTCGGGTCGGTTATGACCCGATGCTCACCCCTAGGCAAAATAGTCATTTACTTTAATTAAGTTTTTTTAATAAAAAGTTTCTGGTGAATAAATTACTCAACAAAAACATTCAAGTGCAAAGGATGTGAACTGTAGCACCTCGGAAAAATAAATAACTTTTGTTCCTTTATGCAAAGTATGTATCGCAAGTCATTTCAAATGTACCGTTACCTTTCCAATAAAAGTTATCCTTCAAGCGGCATACAACATTTTGTGCTAGCCAATAACGCGCATAAATCGTCATTTTATTTACGGATAAAAAAGGGGTACTTTAGAGATCGCGTAACAATAAGAATCATAATTTTCACGCAGTACGAAACAAAATCGCACGACTATATTATTTTTTGAACCCGTTCATACTTCAATAAATAATATATAAATGGGCCGATATATAGACTTTACTAAATAAATAATGTGACTTGACGTTACATCTCCTCAAAACTCAAATGTGCAAAATGTTATCTAAATCAACCAGTAGATATGAATTCAAAATAAACAAGCTAACACAATCATTTCATTCTTACATCTAGTGTCCTACACCTTTTGAGACTATTCACCTGTTACGTTTCAATATCATTTCCATTTCAATTCACAAATAGTAACTATTCCTCAACAGCATTATAAGAAAGGTGATCATTACAAATAGTATCATACCCTAATAGTATATGTGAATAATATCATTCACATGCATGGTTTCAGTGAACTGGTAAGCACCTTGTAGTATAAATAGACACCATGCATGAACAAATGACTCACAACTAAAAACTTGAAAACAATAAGTAAAATTATACGAGTCAAATTCAAACTTTGTGGAGGGCACAAGCTAGGCGAACGTTGGGTTATAAAGGGGTGAAGCAAGAGAGGTTCGGGTTCTTTCGAGTCACACCATCTTCAACGATCTTAGACCCGAAAGTCGTCCTCATAAATTAACCTTCATATGTCAATTTCTTGTAGTCTAACAAACCTCGGCTTTTCACGACACGTACACGACTTGCATGGTATAAACCATGCAAGGTTCGCATATAATCAAATATGAAAAGAATGTAGTCGTACCATGTATAGAGTAAACGAAGCTTAGTAACTTTAGTAAACAACCTGCATATACATGAAGAACTAGTAACGAAACCAAGAGAAATTACAACGACTTTAAAAACTCGTACGAAAACGTGGAGACACATAAAATACTAGGGTTTTGAATCAAGACCTCACTGCCACCATTATTTCGAGACCAGGCTGCTGTCCTTGTTGTCTCGTGCCAAACTACTGTTCTTGTGGTTTCATGATCAGGCTACTGCCACCCTTGTTGAAAACCACGAGTTCGCAGCAGCTGCTGCTACTTTTGCAGCCAGCAGAGCTGCGAAACAACACCACCCCACCTTAGCTTCGACCCTTATTTATCCCGTGACTATCATTATCGGGATAGAACCATGTGGGTTTAATGGAAAGATAACTATACACGCATACATATACAATGTAATAAAGATGAAAAACCTATATATATATAAATGATTAGGAGTGCGTGGGTGAGAGTCAAAGACCACAGCAGTGGCTGTCTGAGTTCGACCCAAAAGCAGAAAAAGGAAAAGAATTATGGCCATGTGGGTTATATTTTAATGCATGCACACAACTTGTGGACCTAGACGTAAGAAATACATATGCAATACAAGAATTACATGCAAGAAGAAGACACAACAGTAGCCCTGAAGCTACTGCTTGTGTTCGACAGCAAATCAGAAAAGGAAAGGGAAAAACAAAAAAAGAAAAAAAAGGGAGTGTAGGCCATATGTATGGTTGGTATAGTATAGAACATGGGATACCTTATACAACTTACATATTATTTTACCTTGTGAAAATTTGAAGTAACAAAGTGGTCGAACTTACATGTTTTTGAGCTCTCGAAAACGTTCCAACCGAATCCAAACGGGTTGGAAATTCCTTATCGAACAAATGATTATTGCGTTAAGCGGAGAAATCTAAATAACATTTTTATGACTTAAAGCTTGCAACCACGAAGTCGAGTTTTAAAAGAATAAATAAATAAATTTAACACGGTTTAAAAATATTTTAAAAGTCTATTCGGGTTTAAATATGAAAAAAATTATGAGAATAAAAGAATATAAAATATATATTATATATATATTATTATTTGAAAAGTCAAGGGATTAAAAATATATTTTTCGATAAGAGACTTAAGCGAGTTGAGCGAACCGTGATATATAAATCCGATAATTGCACACATTAATCAACGACAACGATATAAATAAATAAACGCGATGAGAAAATATATGTACTTAGTAATTTGCAAATAATGTTTATATTCTCTTTAGATATAAATCACATGGACTTGTGAATATAAATTGCGACGCGTGATAGTATAGATTTCTGTATAGATACTTATAGATGTAAAGTCGTCCATAGAACCAACGGTTTAAATAACATTTGAAAACATAAAACGTTACCACATAACGACCATGCCTTTTGACCATTTGCATAATTCGTTGCATACATTAAGTCTTAGATTGTAAACTCAGATTTGTCATAATTACTTAGGTGTTTGACTGAGTCGCTATCTGACGTGCTTTAATCCATTTTTCAATCTCCGACGATTAACTGTCAAGGTGAGTTTTCATAGCCCCTACTCTATTGTTTTAAATCATCTTTTGGGGTGAGAACATTGCTTATTTCAAACGTGTGAATACAAGTACAATTACTCATTACTGATTGGCCTAAGTCCCGATTTAACCCAAGTTGCTATTTGCCCGATTTATCATGAACCGTTAATTACTTGTAAGCGCGAATGTTATGGATAGATCTATCGGGATTGACGTCCCTGTTTGTCTTGGACTGACATTAGTCAAGCAAACACAGTTTCATTTGAGTCAAATTACGGGTGTCCCGGGTTAGACACCTGCAAGGGCATTCATCCATTGTTGGTAATTGTTAACGCTTCGGTGTCATGAGCTTAGACAATAGTAATGCAATTTATATGACTTTGTATCTGTTATATTGTCATATGTGGATGAAATCTTGTGATTCATAAACACTACATTTTTCTGCTTAAACAAACCTATGAACTCACCAACTTTATGTTGACACTTTAGCAATGTTTTCTCAGGTGTTAAGAACGAAGATGCTATATGAAGTCTCATGCATTGCAGTCGTTTCCCATTATCTGAAGATCACTTGTACTATTTAAAAATGATGTCGTATCGTCTATTTTTATGCTTCCGCTGAATGTTTAAACAATTTATTATTTCCTAATTCAAGTGATCAATTTTCTTAAAACGTCTCATATAGAGGTCGTTCTGTATTGCTTAGAAGTATGATAATCATGAAGTCACACGCCCTCGGTTGCCATTATACTCTGATATTTTGGGGGTGTGACAGATTGGTATCAGAGCTCTGAGTTATAGAGAACTAGGTTGCATTAGGTAGCACTAGACTATAACTACTTATCTGCCTAACATGCTTATTATGCTTCTATTGTCTGTCATTGCTGGTTTCTCAATATAGGGTACATAAGAATCAATAATCAAAGGAGTACATATATATTAAAATGGGATACATGTGAAATAGACATATATGAGATACATATACTTAATATGGGTTACATGTGTATTAAACAGGCTTAACTATGCGTATTTTGAAATATACCTATATCCTTATTTTATATTTTCTTGTCTCAGCGACATGTCAAACTCAAATGAATTGAGACACACCGATAACACCACCCTGATACCTCCCAGACTCCCCGACACACTCCCCCATGTGTATCACATGAGACCTCCTACTCTCGGATTACTTATCTTGCCATTTGTATTACCATTTCCCCCAACTATCAGACGTACCGCTCGTATGTCTGTTTTACCCATTGAACCGAATCTTGCTGAACGTGCCAGAATTTCAGCTATTAACCTTGATGATTATCAACTTGATCCTCTTACTCCACCACCCTCACCTTCATCCCCATTTTCGATGGTTGCTTACCAACGAATGATTGCTGAAACGGACCCCATCCAGAGAGAAGAAGCTCTAACTGCCTACGGGACAAAAACTGGTCAGAGTTCAGTGCATGTTCCTGAGACAACCTTGACCGTATGCACGACACGCCTTAGAGGACAGTTGCATACCATTCTCGAGGACATGGACCGTTACTCAAATACCTATTTGGAGGAGTTAGAAGCCTTCATGACACTGTGGGATGTGAAGCCCCGAGTTGAGGAAAGTTTGTTGGAGACGCTATCTGTGGGCGAACTGATTACTCAGCTTAGAAAAGTGTGTGAGGATGCGGATAATCGTGCTAGTAATGCTCAGGAGGAAGCACGACAGAAGAGGAAGGAGGCACTCAAGGAAGTGGTCCAGCAAATCTACCATAACAACAACTAGTTTTACTTCTGTCTTTTGTATAACCACTAAGCTATGGATTTGTCACGGCTAGTGAACTCTTGTATTCCGTCACTCTTTGAAATAAGCATCGTGTTTGCAAATAATAACAGTATTGATTTCAAGAGACATGCCATTTGTAGTAACACGACTATCTTTACGCATATAAAATTCCGTACATATTAATACTGTCATTTCATTGTCCCTCTTAAAGAAAATGGCACCCAGATGAAGCCCAACTGTCCGCCGAAACCCGCTAGTCAACCGTTTGACCAACCGAAACAACATGGACATCAACAGTGGAATTGACACTCAGATGCTCGACTAACTCATTGCCAAAAGAGTAGCTGCCGTTGTGACTCATGCTGCAAGCACTTAAGAAAAGACCAACCTAGGATCCAACTATTCCCAGAATAAGGCATGCAACTATAAAGCATTCCGTGCAGTCATGCATGAAAAATTCTATGGTACTGAAGGTGCTGTAGGCTTAACCTGATGGTTTGAGAAACTAGAATCTCAATTTGGGATTAGCAACGTTGCAGAAGGGGACATAGTCAAATTTGCTTCTAGCACACTGCTAGATGGTGCTTTAACTTGGTGGAACGTGTATGTTCGTTCTGTTACTCTCGATACCGCTCATGCAACCCCTTGGAGTGATTTCAAGGCTATATTCATTCGGAAGTACTGCCCTAGGAATGAAATCAAGCAAATGGAAAACGAGTTGTGGAACTTAAAAGTGAAAGGAACAAACCTTACCGCCTACAATCAACGTTTCCAAGAACTCATCCTCTTATGCCCTGAAATGGTACCCAACCCCGACCGGTTGTTGGAATGTTACATCGAAGGTATAACTTTGAACATCAAGGGTAACGTAACCTTGTCCAAACCAGTAGATTTGCATGAAGCAATTGAAATGGCTCAAGGACTGATGTACCAAGTAGTACAGGAGCTAGGAGAAAACTCTGGCGACAAACAAAAATGGAACGGGAACCACTACAACTACAACCCCAACAACACCAACAACACTAATAACCTCAACCCGAACAAACGCCCAGAGACAGCAAGGGTGTTTACAGCCGGGCAAGGTTCTTATGCTGGCAAGTTACCTCACTGCGGAAACGAATATAATGTCTCTCGTTAGACTCTCTGAATTCCTCCCGATCCGACCATGAATTCCGCAGCACATTAAATCCCCCAGCCTTCCGGAATTCGGGCCACCTGCAACCAAATTATACCATAATCCAAACGAACACTTAAGCCGCCAGTCGAAAATGCAATAGCTATTTCGGACTGGCTTTCTCCGTGTCTTTTTATGCAATGCGAACACTACACAATAAAGTACTGGCCTCATACGCCCTATCTACATACACGACCTAAGCCAGGTACGTCGCTCCTTCACCATGATATCAGCACTCTTAATATAGTACATCGTCATCACATCCCTGGATCTTAATCACCTCGTGCTTATCTCTCCGCTATTCAGATACATATTCGCTCACAAGCCTGTTGACATGACTCTACTTCTGGTCCCCCCCCTAACACCACCATCACCTCCTCGAGCCACCTGACAGGAGAATGCGCTCAATATAACACACATAACTTTTACCTCAAAAACGAACAGCTAAATGACGCAAAAACAGACAAAAATACCCACATATTGTTTGTTTTGCATTTGTATGTGCAAGAGCGTGATATCATCAAAAAGACAGAAAACCAAGCAAAATGACAAAACTAAGCATTGGAATGGAAAAAGACTGTGCAAAATCCAAGGCAAAGTCCAAAAATGCCAAAGTCAGAGTCAATAATTGAAGAATCAGCAGTCAAAAAACCGGAGCCATAGCTGAAGAATACTATTGATTCAATCTTAACCCATTCTGATGGGTCCATGGGAAAGCCCAATAGTAATATCTATGAAGACTGGAAGACCAAATGGGCACCTCAATATCAGTTTCAACAATCAGCCCATTTGTGTTGGGCAATGACAAGACTGTGAAGACTTTGAAGGCCCACCCTAAGCCCTTGAACATTGCCATATCTCAGCCATTGACACTACAAAACCCACTCAATACCTTTAATGGGCATGAAAAAGCCCAATAACCAAACCCCAAACCCAGTGGCCCAACACAAAACCCAAGCCCAACACAAGGCCCAAAATCCATTTTATTAAAACTTTATGGTCACAAAAGGCAAGTTTTAAAATTGTATTTATAAGGAAAATAGATAAATAAAAACACAAGGGCTAGTATTTGCAATTTTGGCTTAAACTTTCGTTTAGCCCCCATTTCGTTATAAAACAGTCAGGGACCATTTTTGCAATATTTTAAACCTTCTTTATTTCTTTTAGTATAAAACGACAAGGACTAAAATTGCCACTTTCTAAACCTCACTTATAACTAAAATGCGGCTTAAATAGAAGTGAAAAGAGGAAGAAACATGGGGGACTGAAATTGCCTCTTCCCCAAAGCTTTCTTTTAAACCCTGCAACCACACCCCCGTACCCGCCAAAACTCAAACAGCCCTTTCCCATGGTTTCTACTCCCAAACCACCTCCCAAGTACCCTTCCCAGCTCACCCCTACCACTTCCCACCTCCCCATTACCCTTATAACCCTTTCCCTGGCAAAATCACACAACCCGAAGTACCCCCATGGCTGAGATCATGAAGAAGGCAAACACAGGGCTAGGATTGCTTTCGGAGATTCTACACACCAACAACTACACATGTGAAGCCCCAAGAACAAAGAAAAACTCATTGGTCATCGTTGCGATTTCATAATTTGCCGGAATGAGCCATCTTGGTTCGATCCTAATTAATAGTCCCATCTAAATCGTTTCGAATCCACAAAAGAACCACGGTGTGTTCGAATCCCATAATAATCGTCACTATTTTCGAAATCCATAATGTCAATACGCGTCGGTAAGTCGGGTGGGTATCTCCTCCATTACGTTAGCCCAGGCACTCGTTACGAGACAACACTGTGATCGTCACTGTTCGTATTCGAGAGAAATCCTCACATGATCTAGAGACTAGTATAAATAAGAAAAAAGCAAGCCGAAGCAAGCCGAAGTTCATTGCACCATGTTACACCCTTTTTTTTACCCTGTTTTAGTTTAAATGTATTTTATTTAAGTCTTTTTAGCAATTAATGTATTCAGTTCCTTTTTAAGAGTTTATGTTGTAATTTTTTTATTTTTAATAAAAAAGTTAAGAGTTCTCTTGATATTGCCATTGTCGAAATTTGAAGTCTAATATAAGTTCTTCAATTCTGTTTAAACTTGTTTAAGAGTGTGTTAAAGTGTTAAATCACTACCTATAATCACCTTTCTTAGCTTCCCTTAATAAAAATCAGTTAAAAAAAAGGTTTTTATATATTTAAGGGGGTGTTTGGTTGTGCCTGCAGAATGGGTCAAAAGTGGATTGCAATGGGTCAAGTGCACTCAGCCACTTTTGGCTGAGTGTGTAGGACTCATTAGTGTAATTTAATCAAACTTTTTAGTAGAAAATTAAGTTTTTATGAACCTTTAATATTCTGTTAATTTTTATAAAGAAAAAGTGTGCTTAAAAGCTTAAGCTGTTGAAACAGCTTAAGCATATCCTTTTTTGTGCTTAATTTAGTTGTAGTTAGCCCAAAGAAAAGACCCCTTTGCTCTGTGATTTTAAAACAACCAAGTAACTTTAAATGTGCATGTATGCAAACTTCTTGAAAACAGCCAATTTTAAGTAAAAAATTCAGCATGTTTAAGTTAACCATAATAGTTAAAATTTTGGATATGAGCTTATTTACCACCCCTTTCAATCTGTTTGGGTTTGGATTTGGGTAAAAAGCTCATATGAGCTTATTTTCATAAGCCCAAAAAGCCCCCTAAGGGCCTGTTTGCCTTCCCCTGGTGCTAGACCCCATTTAAAGCCCCACTTTTCTAGCTTATTTTAAATTAAGCCATAGGTTATTATTGCCTTTTAGCATAGCTTATAGGTAGTTCTTTTAGGTTCAGCAGCTTCTTTCCCTTAGATTGCTTATTAATATAGCTTAATTTAGGTTAAAAAGTCCTCTTTTTCTGTCTTTTATATAAAACTGTTACATAGCTTATTTCAATTTTAGCTTATCTTAGGGCTTATTAGGTTACCTTAGCTTATAATTAGGACTCCCTTTGCCTTAGTAACTGTTTCCTATAGTTTTATAGCTTATTGTACAGCTTAACCCCAAAAAGAAAAGAAAAATAAGCCCATAAGCTGTTATAAGTCTGCTGTCAAAGAAAAGCTTCATTTCTGGCTTATTTATTGGGTTTAAGTTCATACAACTTTTACAAAAGTTACTCCCCTTAAGCCCATGAACAACTTTGCTTTTTTGACTTTTGCTAAATAAGCTCTTTGGACTTAGGTTGTAAGTCGTGGTCCTTCTCAGGGACTGTTTGTGTAATTTACAAATTTATAGTTAACATTGTTAGTGCCTATTATCTAAACCTTGTTACTCTGTTAGTCCTATCCCCATTTCCCTGTTAGTCCTTTAGCTTAACAGCCGCTACTCTTTTAGTTATTTATTTAATTAATTTAGGTTAAAATCTAATTAGTTTAATTACTTTAATTATAAACAGTAAAATTTGGGCATTTTTATATTTTTAGAATTGTTAACTTTTTCTTTATTTAATTTTATTTTTTCAGAATTTTTATAACTTTTATTTTTTGTCTTTTTCTATTTTCTTAGTTTTAATTAGTTTTTAATCTTTATAAATTCATAAAAAATCCAAAAATTAATAAAAAAATATTTTTCTTTTTTATAAAATTTTCTTTTGTCATTTAGTGTCTAGGAAAAATATAAAATTTAGTGTAGGCTTAATTTTTCTTAAATTTCAGTCTTAGACCCGTTTTACCGGGTGCGTTTTACCGTTTCTTTTCGTTTTACATTCAAACGACCTCCGTTTTAGTTCTAGTTTTCTTTATTTTTCAAATTAAGTTAATTAGAATTTAATTTAGCATTTATTTTCTTAATTTTTAGTATTTAGGTTTCCCGATACCTAAATCTGTTCCCCGTATTTTAGTATAGATTTAATTTTAGGATTTCCCTATAACTAATTTTGTTTCCCGTAGTTTTTAAGATCCCCATTTCCTATATCTGTTTCCCGTAGATTAAATTAGGTTTTATTTAATTAATTTTAGTTGTAATTATATCAGTGTTTCCATCATAT
>BQNB010005737.1:1670-31499 GCA_026074375.1 Tanacetum coccineum | reverse complement strand
ATATATTTTATCCTTTTGTAGATTTTGACCTTTTTGCCTTGGTTAAGGGCATTTGGTTGAGATCTGCATTTGTGTTTTATATATGTGTACTATACCACGAATCAAGAAACGTTAGAGGTGAGTAGACTTATTAGAAGTGAAAAGGAACGTTTACAAGTGAGAAGAAACATTAGAAGTAAAAAGACTATTAGAAGTGAGAAGAATATTGAAAATGAGAAGAACCGTTTAGAAGTGAAAAGACTATTAGAGGTTTGAAAAGATGTTTACGAGATGTGAGGAGCAAGATTTGTATGTGAGGGGATAGAGTGCGAGTATAGTGATTGTAAGGATTATCTTTGAGAGTGAGCCACATTTCATTATGAAATTCGCTTGACTATTGATAACATAAGCAACGATGCTTATGTATGTTGGGATATGAGGATAACCCATTGATCTATATAGAGATATTAAGTTGGGCATAGATTTGTGCTTCGTGAAAGGTAGTTCATCCTTCATGGGTTGTAGTAGTGATAAGTCACTATTAGGTTGTGATTATGTTGGTGGTGAGGGATTACATGGTGAATCTTCTTGTGGAGATGACTCGGTAGATGACTCAAGACTCGTTTTTCATTTCACCTTGTTGGTTTGAAAATGTACGAGAACTAGTAAACACTAACGAAAGTGAATAATAGTTATGAGGTTTAGGTTTTGATGAATTTCTCTAAAGGAGTAACATTTTAATTTGCATTTCGCGAATTAAAAATACTTAAAGTATTTTGGATGAAATAATTAAGTTGTCACGACGTATATAATAGAATAGATAAGAAATAAAAGCGAGGCTAGTAGAAGTGAAAAGAAATATTCACGAGGAGTTTACTATCATTCCTAGACCTAGACGAAGATAATTGAACGATTCGCGCTTGAGGGGTAAAGAAAGAATGCCGACGATGTTATCATCAGATGGGACTTTTTCGATGGAAATGTTTCCTTTTTGGACATTGTCCTGAAGGAAATGGTGACGTATCTCGATGTGTTTCGTCCGCGAGTGTTTGGAAAAAGACTATATGTGTCTGATTGTGTTTTCCTTCCCACTTAATTTGTGCTCATCCGGATGTAAAGTGTGAAATAATAAAAATAAGTAAAGATGAAATCAATCGAAAATGAAAGCGAGCTTGATAAAGTCAAGATGGATGGTGGTTCGATTACGATGAATAGCATCCACGAAGTTATATAGCTCTTCTCAAGCATTGTGAATGTTTATAGAACAATCACACGACGAGGTATGAGGTTGTCTTAAAGGTGCTAGCGAAAATGGTGGATGAAAGAAATTAGCCATCTATATGGTTGTAGAGGCGTGATTGAGCGAGAAGGTCAAGGTGTGAGTGAGCCTTGGTTTAAAATATAAGAATGACTTCAAGTGATGATTTAAGATCACTACACGCAAGTAGGTGATCACAATTTCCTAAAAGACAAAGAATGTTTTTGTTGAATAGAAAAGGAAAGCGTTTTAACTTATGTTGTTAAAAGGCTTGAATATGAATTTTCAGATATGACCTTTAACGTTTACAATCTCAAGTTAAAATTACTTTATTATTTAAGATGAAATATTTAAGTCGTCAAACCTACTTGGAGGAGTGTTAGATTTGTATCTAACATTTTCTTGACAAAAGAGTAGATTATTTGGAAGAAAACGAGATGATGATTAAGGGAATTTGTGAATGAAGACTCTGGGAGATTTAAGACCATTTTACGACTCTTTTGGATTTTTAGATTTGTGACACGGACGCGAAGAAAAATATTATAGTGTGAGAAAATATATACCTAGATGTATAAGACATATAGATTTAAGCATACAAGTTTATCTAAGCATGCATCAACACAATAATCAACGAGATTAATGTGTAAGACTATATGATATCTAAAAGTTAATTGTTATACATCAAACTGACATAGTGTAGGTGCACAGTTAACACGTAAGTCATGTAAAATGACGCATATAAAACATAATAATTTTAATGTAATCATGTAAAACATGTTAGCATTCAACATTTAGTAGCATGTGTTATTTAGATAAAGTAAGAGATATTTTATCTAAATTGCTAGAAAAAAACAAAAGCCTTTACAATAGACATGCATTTACTAGCTAAGCAAATAAACATTGAGCATCAAGATAATTATAAAGGCATATAATTGCATTACATAGGAGCAAGTTATCATCTTGAAACTTCAAAGCAAATATGTAAGGTGCAAGTTGTCTAGATTGACTAAGGAGAATCCTTATTTCTACTTGTTTAGTATGCACTCATAATGACATACAAAGTCCATAAATGTAGACGATCATTAGGCATATTTATGAAGAGCCATTTAATTAAATTAGAGAATGAATATGAGACTATCACTAGTGGTGCTCAATTCAGGATAAACACGACCATTTTTACGGGCTATACCACGAACCCAACTTCACTTTTAGAAGCAATTCAACTGTTATATCAAATTGAATATCTAGTGCAATAGGTTCTTTAGTAGTCATTCTTATATGTTTGCCTAATAAAGTGTAGCAAAGATAAAATTTGTATTGTCTTTTCGTACTAGGCCTAAGATGACAAGTAACATGCTTTAATTCCGGTTTACATAATCCAAATCAAGATGTGTGGAATTCTAGGGTTGAATGAGAGAGAAAGCAAGTTGTTGTAAGTTTAAGAAAGAATGAGTCATCTAAGATCTAGGAGTATGCTTAAGAGTAACAATGTGTAATAAACTATATTCAGAGTGTTCAAAAAATGAACCTTTGCATGTCTTTTAAGTAAGAAATCCAATTAAGGTTACTTACCTCAATATAATTAGGGTTTCAAACCATGCAAGGATGTAGGATCCATTGATCCGTGGAGGTGCCAAATTTATGCAAGGATCATTTTCCCATTATCAGGGAGATGGTGTTGACATTAAGTTATTTAAAGAGAAGCTTATATAAGTTATAAGGGTTCTCGGTTTGAATTTTTAGAAATGACATCCAAGTCTTGCTTATCAAGTTAGAGTACTTATGAGTTTCCCGATGGGAATTTATAATTTGTTAATCCTACTTAGAGTGTGTTAAGTTTAGCATGCATAATTTGACCATATCTAATAACATAGACATTTGAACACTTATACTCAATGAAACATCTTCATTACAAGTGTGAGTTGCAATTCAATGAATATTCTTATTGTCTTACAATCGATTTCATGTAACAACTGAGGATGGTTAAACATATAGACTCGAAAAAATATCTATGGTCATTTGATTGATATTTTCGTGATCTATATAAATTCTAATCTCAATTTCATGTTTATATTCTAATTTTGTAATTAGATTGAATAACGAGATTGATTATCGTTTAGATAATAATCATCTTCATATTCGAAATCCTCTTACGATCACTTATTGAAAGAAAGCAAGATAATGGTTTGTGGAATATGTTAAATTATTCCTAGCCCTAATCTTAGATGGTTAAAGGGTTCACATTTAGTAAAAAAGAAATATTATGCTTATTTGGTAAAGTGAGAAAGAGTTTTGACGAGAAAAAAGTTTGAGTTTTGAGTTGTGCTTTTGAATTGTTTGAGCAAAGTTCCATATGTTGTGCATTTGCTCATGTTTGACTTTTCGGAGATGACGACTTTATCAAGTGCATTGTAAGGTAAATTACTTAAATATTTTGGACAAAACATTCAAGTCATCAATCCTACTTCATTGTGTATTTTATGCATATATTTGCCAAACATTTATATCTCTTGTTACATTTTGATATAATCTTAAACCTAGACAAATAAGAATCCGATTTCATGTCCATACTCAAAAACTTGTCAATTAGATTCGATAATAATATCAATCATAGTTTGAATAATGAGTCGATATATATATATTATATTATATATATATATTCGAAATCTTTCTTGATCCGCACAAACATTCTTTTAAAAGAAAATAAATAAGGATTTTCATAGTGTGTTCTATTAAACCTAAGACTAGTTGTAAGTGTGAGGTTGATGAATAATGACAAGTTAATTTCTTACTATAAGATTGTCATATATTTTGCTTGTGCTAAATACTATTTGTTGTTATGTATAATATGCATAGTTTTTTTTTACATTTTATGAGTATATAAATGATTTTCCTAACCATTTTTATACAACACACATCTTTTGTAAAAACTATAAGTTTATAAAAGGAATATAATTATGTGTGTGTTTTAGAACAATGCAAACACAAGCAAAGTTTAAAAATATATTTTTTACTTAAATACTAATGTATTAATATGATCTTTTTTTGTTTAAACAATCTAAGGTCAAACAAGGCAAAACGATGACATGATTTAGACATTTTTTTGGAAGAGAGTTAAAGTGTTGGAAATATTTTGGTGACGGGTTTTAACGTATAATCTTTTTAAAAGATATTTGTGCATGACAATATTTTCCAACATACTTGATATTTATGTAACATTTGTAAATATAGTGATCCATGCCTATATACAATTACAAACAATATCGCAACTTAATGCAAGAGATCTATCATAATTTCTGTTAAGCATAATCCGAAAAGCTAGTAACAAACAAATAGCGTACATAGCATAGAAACGCATGTGTTTTTATATATGAGTAACTTTACTACAAAGAGCAATGATCACTTGATAATATCTATTAACAATATTAAGACCTAAGAAAACACACATAATCATTTAGCATAACACATAAAGATATTCATCTTTGTTTTGTGTATTATATACAACGATGTATACTTAGCTCGATTTTATTTGAAAAATAATATAGTTTCCTCTTTATTTCAAAAATTAATCCAGATCAGTATTTTGAAAAGATAAATACATTGTTTTTCAAATATACATCGACTAGAAACGCCCGACTCGAAGGAAAAGGTAAAATAAAAGTTTTACGTTGAAATGAGACTTAACGTTTTGAACACTATGTGGTATTTTTCATTTCTGACTTACTTAAGTTTAAAATTAAGATTTGGAAGTATTTTTATATGAAAGTAGACTCAGTTACTTTTAAAATGGCTGGTGACACGACTTCTACGGACTAATGATTGATTTTACATGAATTTTCAAAGTTTGCTAAATTCTGACGAAACAGACAGACGGTCCCATATATATTAGGCACCGTCCAAGACATTTAAGGGACCACCACCAGTACTCAAAAACATGTTTTTTGTACAAAATCATTTGGTGACTTAATGGAAGGACGTAGGACTTTAATAAGTCGTTCCCGCATGTAAAAGGCGTGTTTTAGACGTCATTTCTACTCTTACGACTAAAAAAGATATATTGACATTTCCAAATTTTTAGAAGATTTTCCTTCAAGCTATTATACGAAGTATATCTAACAACAAAATTAGTACGAATCAAGAAACAAACACTTTTCATATTTAATCTCATTCATGGGTAATTTGATACATGGATCGTACTCAATTTTAAAAATATTTGTTTTGAAAATTAGAGCGACACGACTCCTGATACCAATTGTGGAATACGTCAAAGGGGTGAATACATCTTCGTTTAAAAACTAAAATACTTTTGTATTAATTACCCGTTCGATGGTGACGCAATATGAAGAGTGTTAAGACTAGTCCTACAATGACTATACATATGGTAGTAAAACATATCCAATGACATAACCATAAACACAATATCCACGACACAAACATATTCACAACAATATAACCAACAAGTTAGACAATCATCTATATAATGCATATGTAAATATAAAGCGATAAATGTAAATATAAGCGTAAAGAGATAAGTAAAAAGAAGCCGGACACGATGATTTATAGCGGTTCGGTCATGAAGCTCCTCTTCGCCCTACTCCACTCTCCGAGTACCCAACTCGAGAGTTACTTCACTAGCCAACAAGCTCCCATCTCGGCGGAGAAAACCTTACAAGTTGCTTACATTATTTTCTGACACTAAGCTAGATGTCGAGTCTTAATCTTAGCTAGAACTAATCTACCACTTCACAAGTGTATTTTAAAGCCTAAAATACTAACCGAATCTCACACTTATGTACCGGACTAACACACTAGCCGGATCTAACCACTACTAAAGATTGGAAGACATGAACTCGATCTATATGTAACAAATGTTACGAATGGACTAACTAGACTACATAACTTCGTATCTTTACTATAACGAAAGTTACTCTCTTACACTTGAGGAAAGAAAGAATGGATAGAAGATTGGATCACATTTAAACAAGATTAAACAAGTTAAATGATCAAAGAAATTAGGATAAGAAAACAGATTTAGATCAGAGAAAAGAGAGTGCAAAAAGTCTAGAAAATAGTTGGAAATGAGCCATTATTTATAGGAGCTGAAATATGTCTGTCAGAAAGTGACGAGCCCCATATATGTTAGGGGGGTCGTCCTATATTTAAGGGGTTCGTCCCGACAGACGCTCATGTTTTTGTCTTTTTGTGGTGAAATATTTTTTTGGTGAAGATAGAACATGTTTTAGGGGGGAAAATGACTATATTTGAATTTTGAAATAATTTTCAAGTAAAACATTTCTTTATAATTCAAAAATAATTTGTCTAATTAATTTTTGAAAAATTGTTTTGTTACATTTATATAAATGTAAAGTTTAAGACAAAAATTGATTTCTTTAATCATCCTACAAGTTAATGTTTGTTTGTACATACCTTACGTGATTTACGTCGGGTATAAACAAATGTCTGCATTGATGCAGACTTGAGACGTCGAGGGATGCTGATGCATGTATGCATTGATGATTTGTGATTATGAGTAACTTGCACACTTTACCTTATGTATTGACTGTATAGATTAAATATCCTAATATTTACACTAACATGATGTAAAATGAAAATCTATGAAAAAATAAATCAAGTCAAGAATATAAATGAATAAACATTTGCCTACCATTACAATATTATGATTTCCATCGTGAGATGTTGAGTGGTGAAATGAAAAAGTGAAGAGTGATTGTAAAAGCTTAAAAGATGGAAAAAAGACACTAAAGTTTAATAAAATTGATAAAATTATTAGGGATGTGATTTTACATGTGAAAGGTGAAAACCGGAGGAAAAATGATTTTGTATGATGCACGCATTCAGGTCATGTTTTGTACTCCCTCCGTCCTAAAGTGAAGGTGATTGTGTGTTTCTTGGATAGTTTAGAAAAGGTCATGAGAGATGAGAGGTAGGCAAGAGAAGAAGGTATGTACTTTGAGTGTATAGGTTGAAGGAATGAGGAAAAGGTAGGTGATCCAAGTATATTGGTTGGAGGAATGAGAAGACAACCTAAGAAATTTAAGTTGATGGTGAATTTTAGGTTTCTGCCGGATAATTTAGAGGTGTCGTGATAGATGAGAAGAATGCATGAAAAGAAAGTAGGTACTTCAAATATGCAAGTTGAAGGTATGAGAGGATGACCTTAAGGTTTAAGGTGATTTTGAAGTGGAGGAGGTGAAGTATTTAAAGTATGAATAAACCATTCATCGTATTTGACAATCCTCCAAATCCTTATCTTCGCCTATTAAAAGTGAGCTTGCATCATATTGTGAAGTTTTTATAATCATGGTTAAACTAATTCCATGCTATTAACCACATAACTCCTAAGCTCCCCCTTGCTTATTGTCATCCCCTATGATTATTACATTCCTTGTTCTTAACTCTACGGATCCATCGGTTCAAATAAATTTATTTCCATCGATGCTAATAAGTTTGATGCAATTAAAATGAGCAAAAGCTTGAAGTGTCCCCCCTCGGGTATGCTCCTCCTCCTATTTGGTGGCACCAAGGAATCAAGATTATTCTTGGTGCGATACAAAACAAAGTTAGTAGACATTGTGAACTTATTACATATAGCAAAACATTTGCAAGGGAAACTAGACATATAACTTCTTGGTTTTATTATTATAAAGTATGAACATTTTTGAAAAGAAAGTTAGGCTTAGAACACATGTATTCAATTATTCTAAACAAAAAAACAACAATTAAATGGATTAATTCAAAAGACTCAAGACGTATGTTTAGGAGAAAAGAAAGTTTTGATCGACTTATTGATAAACGCAGGAAATTAGATTCATTCTTATTGTATTGCACAAATATATTTAGGAGATATGACTTTTAATAGTAGGACGTAACGACATTAATTCTTGGCAATATATGTTAAATATTATATTATATATATATATTATATTATACTATATATATATAATATATATTTTATTTATTTTATATATATATATATATATATATATATATAGGGGATGGTTATTGTAGTGTAGTAGCTTAAAGTTGTTAAAATGAGAAGTGATCTTAACCATTGAATCTATTAATTAATATGTGATTTAATTAATAGTAGATACATGAAATTAAATCTTATACATAAAAATTGATGTATAACACAATAAAAACTCTGATACGCCATCATTTATAGTGATACTATGATACATAATTTTGCTTCACAAATGATCTATTGAATAGAAATATACATGTTATTCGCAAATTGAATGATTACACTTCTTACAAGTTACATCTGAGTTAAAAATAATGACAAACTATTCTGATAAAACAAAGGGATACTACAAGAAAACTTGTATTACTAAAAATCGCAAACCAATTGCTCGTACACGAACCAAAACCTCCAACAACCTAATACACGAAAACATAGACATCGTACACGAATGAACAAACTATTATTTAATATGCTGGTATTTGTCTAAATTTTATATTGCTTCTCTACTTTACAACTTTAAGCACCGTATACCATTTTTACTAGATTCTATATATATGTATGATATTTATGTATGTATATATGTATGTATATATGTATGTATTTATTAGGTATATTATATTATATATATTATATATATATATTTATATATATATATTTATATTATCTATATATATATATATATATATATATACTTTCAAAGATAAAAAGAAAAATTAAGACGAGATGGAGCAATGTGCTATGGATTGTGAATGAAAATGATTATATAGAGCAATAAAAGTGAGAAGGAAAGGTATGAGTGATTACTAACGAAGGATTGTGTTATTGACTCTAGCGTTTGTAGAAAAGATTGATATATCATATTATTGCACATACGCTAGAATTCGATGTGCCATATATAAGTTCGAAATAATAAATAATGAAATAATTGAGGTCGTAAAATGACATGAAATAACAGGATGTTACACATCATGAATAACAAACTAACACATTAAACTTGAAAATGAAGCATCAAAGAACATTCTAAGGTCAATGCATTATGACCAGACAAACAAAGCAACTGAACATACAAATCATTGATAAACATATTAATGAAACAACAAAGCAATCAACACAACAATCATAGTTAAATTTGATTAAGAAACTTAAACTGTAATCATATAAAATTTTAATACAACCCTCAGTTTAAGTTTCTAAAGGACAGACAATGGAAACAGGCAATGAAACAGACAAGGTCAAACAATGATCAATTCATAAAAAGAATCACTAGCAACCATAAATGAATATAGCTAAGAACAGCTTTACGGACAACCACAAACGGTGCAGTTTTGAACTAAACAATAATAGAGATGAATAATCTCAACAAACAGCATACATTGACTACCACAAAACAGACACATAGGCAATCAATAGGCAATTAGAAGCATGAGAGACAATTAACAGATAAAGGCACAAAATAAGATGACAGATCCTAACATTAAACAATAACATCAGAATAGAGTCAATAAGCAATCAGACAGTCACAAGTCCTGATTTGCACCAGGAACAACACAAAACAATAAGCTAACTAAAATCAGTTAGCAACCAAACAGGAAAAGGAGTTCAAGGTACAAATCCAGAGGATCAAAATCAGATTGAGAACAGAGCAAGACAATCTAGAACAATAAACATACAAGGCCCACTTTAGTAAGGACACAGGACCTCAAATCAATGATCATAACCAAAGTAATCCATAATCTCAGAAACATATAGCCAAAGACAGCTAAACAGAACTTAACAACCAAACAGCAATATCCATGACAATGAAACCAACAGAGAGGCATAAAAACCATAAGCAATAACAGAATCAACAGTTATAAGGCTATTATAGCAAGAATACAATCAAAAACTAGCCTAATGAATTGAAACAGACAAGGGAACAAGAGTCAGCAGTCAAAACACAAGATAAATAATCAATAACAGCAACTACAAGTAAAGGGGGCACTCACACCTAAGTTCACAAGAATTAGGTAAATTAATAGTGTGGCCAGAGTCAGGGTATTCATATCCACTCAAAGTGGCAGATCAAGATTGTGAGCAATTTCAATTTTCCCAAGTATTGAGAAACAACTTTAAGAGATAGAAGGAAAAACACTTAAGAGCCTTTAATGCAGAGGAGGAAACAATAGAATGGTCACCTGCCCCTTGATTCACTTCAGTCATGGGTTATAAAGTGATGGAATACAAGCCCATAATTAAACTGTGAGATGAATACCCCCTATTAGAAAAAATAGGGTTTTATGATAACCCTAATATAATTCCAAACCACGGTGATACCAACTCGAGACCCCAAAACAGACAATTTCACCTACGGTCGTTGAGAATTCAACTTTAATTGATTATAACATCAACAAAACATAAAACCCCATTTCCGAAACCTAAGTTCCCAAACATCATCGAATCAAGAACTGGCTCTGATACATGTTTAAATACTCAAAGTAGATACACAGTAAAACCTTTGAATTATCGCTCAAACAACCTTTCACCTTTGTGTATTTATTATAACTCAAAGTATTACAAGAAGATTAGTCCCCAAAGGGTGCTAACCATCGATTACATAAGAAATATAAGGTGTCCTCTCTAGGAAGATACCAGCCGTTCCTCACAACAATAATCACTCAAAACATAAAAGATAACAACAAGTAATCCAGCCAGTACTTCATGTAAACAGCTTCTATTTTCCATTGTATTAAGACGTGAGAGAGATAGAAAGATTGTAAATTGAGCAACTACCCATCAGGAACATCGTTTAGAATCAGAGAGACACTAAGGGATAGGGACGAAGTTATGAACATAACAGGTAACACTTTCCTTATATAAGCAGCCAAGTTTTCCTCTTTTAGCCCATCTTGTTCCATCTTGATAATGTAGTCACAAAAGATTTGGGAGGATACTTTCAGAGTGACAGATTGGTCCTGTACTATTAGGAACAAATAACCAAATCTTAAATACTTGTTATTTGTTTAATTTCAAAGATTTCACCAAAACATTTTTATCTGAAATATAGAAAACAAGTGCCTACAAGCTTCCAAATAGTTTGTACAAAACTATTGTTAAAAACGATGTTCATTGATCAAAACTCAGCAACCCGATTTGACATTCCATTAAACATTTCTTTACCTATGAAACTTTAAGAGGGGTGTTTGGATATTTGCTTTAGCTAAGGGGGTGTTTGGGGTTGAATTTTATAAATTATTTATTACAAAATACTTTACAAAAATAAATTTTATAAACAAAAAAAGGATTGATTGTTGAGTTAATTAGTATAGGGAAGTAAAAAATTTAGTTTGTCAAATTCAGGGTATCATTCTAAATCTTTAAAAGTTCAAAGTTTAAGATGATTTGGTTTTTTTTGTAAATGGTTTGCCTGGTAAATTTTATCACTCCAAAAAACAGTTAAGAACAAAGGATGAGGGTGAGTCCCTCATCTCCGCCCGTTACATAGGCAAAACTACTTCCTTAAAAGAAGGTACACAAAATGACTAGACTACAAAAGAAACAATACTAACTATTTCTTTTTACGATCTCGAACTTTGATATCCAAATTATCGCATATATCTTGAATCTTGTCAGGAATATCCTGACCCTTAAACATATCATCATCGTATGGGTCGAAGTCGTAGTCTTCATTCGCATAAGATTCCTTCCATTGTTCCAACAGACTATTAGTACCATAGACAACTATCTTTGAAGCTAGAAAATTTGTTATATCGTTATCAACTGATGCAATTTGATCATCACTATCATGATCACCCAAAGAATCAATTTTTGTCAAAGGTTTACCCTTGTCACAGAACGATATTATTATAAGGTGTGGTTTAAGAAGCCTAAAAATCAAATGTGAGATATTTCGACAACCTTTTAAGAAAATGATTCTAGTTAGAGATGACTTGAAAGCTGCATATGGTATGTACTAATAGTTTTTTTATGAGAGGACCACGGAAGAGCATGCCTAAACAAAACCATTTTTAGATCCTAGAAATTTAGGATTGTTTTATTCTGAGATTTAGCTATATGATCAATATACATACCTTTTATCATTGGTATGATGGTTCGAATACTAAGAGTTTTTTCTTAGCTTATTTGTTTTTTACCTTTTAAGGTGCCCTAATTTTGTAGAGTCTGGTGAACCGCAACTAGGTCTCATTAAGACGCCAACTGCTTACCTCGCAAAGAACTGCGGCACATCTTTTTGCGGATGTGTCGATTCTTGCAAAGGCTTTCGTGGTGCTTCACCCACGTTTTTGTCAACTGACTACTCCAGACGTGACTTACACTTTTTAAATAGTGCGCTTCATGTACCCTTAAACCATTTTTTTTATCATATCAATCGATTTTATATTTTAATGCTTGTTGATTACATACTCAAGGACGTGGGAGGTATTGACGAAATCTAGTGAGGAGAAATAGGTGGGATTCATAACTAATGATTTTTGCTATGTACTAGCCGGGTACCCGTGCAATGCGGCGGCGGATACCCGGTAACTAAATATAGTACTTTATAGGCCTAGAAAATGTTGTTCTTTTATATGTTTTTTCTAAAATAACATTTACAACAATTAATGATAAATTTTAATTAATTTAACTATTTCACCATACCGATGCAACATATTTTACAATCCTCAATTTAAGTTAAGGTTTCAAATTAATAAGATGTAACATAAGTAGTTGAAGACATAAATTAAAGATAAACGTAATTTATACAAATGAAATGTATAATAGTACATTAGATGAAAATGATTAAACTCTGATTAACAATTATATAATCGTGTTGTGTTTAATTAATTTAAGACTAAATTGTTTAAAATAATATTTTTACCTTAACGAATTGATGAAGATTTTTTATAAATTTGACTTATCAAAGATTAAAATGAAGTAAGGCATATAGTGTAGTTTTGTAGAACCCGCATTGAAGTTTTATTTAAATTTTTAGCATTAAACATTTGAATATGATTATCATGACAAATCAAGTAATATATATAGCAATAGAATTCTACAAATATCAACTATTTTTTTTATATAAAGTAGTAGAGATACATATTATTAAATGAGCGGTTTCAACATTAAATGTTTATAACCACTTTGACTTTCAACATTAGCTTAAAGACCATGATTATGGTCATGTAACCACTATGAATTTATGGAAGAGGTTATGAGATTAATTGTCCGATTAATGCTCATAACTCCTTTTGATAAGGAGTTACAAACTATTTTAAATGAGCTATTATTAACACATGCTATGTTAATAAAATGTATACATTAAATCTGTATGAGAATTTAAAATTGTTTATGGTGAACATTGACTAATGAATTTTTTATATCTTCCCCAATCAAGAATATGTTTTTGATCCTTTAAAATTTTAAGATTTTAAATTTAATCACACGGTTACCGCCACTGTGCAATTACGACGAGGTACCATGTGGGACTATATTTAGTGACGACAAAAAGTTATTCGATTAACTGTTTTTTAACACACAATGTAAAAAATTTAGATCTACAAATAAAATCTATTGATTATAAAATGAATTATAAAAACCATAAGCAAAACATTTTTCCCTCTATTAAATAATTAAATCTCAAATTGTAAAATATAAATCAACATGATCTAACAAACCATGTTTTAATTTAGTATAAAATCATTCAACTTAACACATGACATCCATGCTTCACCTAATTCAAAAGAGATTCAAGTGAATCAAGAAATATTCTATATAGATCTAACAAAAAGTACATTGGACATGGGAATATTCATATGGATATGCTAAAACCGCTCAAAATCACCAAAAAAACACACCAAAATCACCTAGGGCATGAACACCACTAGTCACCAACAGGAATGTTCTTTAGCTTGGACAGACGGCTGGAGACTATGGCGTACGGCTTAGTACAGTAGCAGCTGGCGGCACATGATATTGGCAAGGTATGGGCGACAGAACTAAACGGGTCGAGTGGCGGCAAAAATCTGATATGAGAGACTAGGTGGAATTTGGGTGCGTTTGAAAAGAAAAAGAGAGAAAAGGTGTTTGTGTTTTTAAGAGAGATAAAATAGAGAGATGAAAATGGTGTAATGAATTTTGTTAGTGTGTTTGGTTTTTATACTCAATGAGTATTTGAGTTTGTTGTTTTTAACTTAAATGATGTTTAATGGATCGTTACAAATGGACCACATGAATGCATTTAAATGGACTGTTACAAAATAAGCCTATTACGAAATTAAGTGCATGGAGACACTTTAATTTTCAGTTAGGGGGCTTTAAATGTCCATTTTTTTAAAGACTTTTAATGTTGATGTATGCATGAACTTTCTAAAGAAGTAATCTTTTTTACTTAAAATTTTAAGACTTCTAAAAATATAATGAGCTAATGTTTTATAAAGTAGTAAAGATATAGATTGTGGGATGTAATTGTTGTCAAAATTTTTTTACAAAATGATTGTTTTGATTCGAGTTCTGTGAGTACACATCAAAACAACCATTTTGTAGAAAAAAAAACAAAAGAGTCGACTAACAAATCATTCTACACAATACATAGACAAAAATCATTAGTTTGAAACCATCTTTTTTACTCATTGAGATATCCGCCAATGCCTCCCTGTGCTTAAGATGTAATCAGCAAAATTCATTGTTATGTAAACCATCTTTTTTACTCATTGGATTCCGCCAATGCCTCTCTTTCAGTACTTATGAGAAATGTAATCATACATACCCGTCAAATAACTATGAACCTTATTGCAAGGTTGCAAAAGAACGTAGTGGATATATGCTCGGTCTCGACCATCTTCGAGGAAAAATTCGTCTAAGAGGATTAGAATTTTATATATTTCTTAATATTTATTTGATATTAAGTTTTTGCATAATTTTTTTTTAATTTTTATGCTTGGTTTGAGTTAAGTTTTTGTCACTTTTGATTTGAAGCCCATCCAAGTTATTTATTAGTTTTTTTAGTAACGTCCTTTTGCCTCCATCTCATTTCTTTTTTCTACTACATCTTCATCAATTACACCACATAACTGATTTCTTATCTTTACACACATTTAGTAACAGATCTGTCGATCCAATTAAAAAACCCTAATTTTAAAATTTTTTATAAAACGTGTTGACCGAACACTGCCTTAATGTTAGATTCTTTTGGTTGTGCGGTACAAGTGATCATTTTGACGGTACACCCATCTGATGATTTTTTTGGTTGATTGATTTACTCTATATTGTTATTCTTTTTCTGTGGAGAAATATGCTTTGAGTATCAAAATCTGACTTGGTTATGGTTTGAGTTTTCTTGCACAATCTCCGGTTCTTTTTTTTAAAATGACACTTATTGTTATTCTATACTGTTGTACCATTGAGAGATAGGGTATCATTAAGTATTATTATTGTATCTTTTGTTTTTTTAATTTTATACTTTTGTCTTATGCTTTGTGCTGCATTTCAATTTTTGGAACCCTGTTGTATTTATTTTCTTTGGATATTATCATATTCTTTAAATAAGTTGCCACAAATTTATAGTTTTTCGTAAAATCAGGCTTGTTTTCAAACCTTTGGTCTTTGTGTGCATTATCTCTATAGGTTCTCGCGTATATTTGTTTTCGCAAATAAACATTACAAGTATCAAGCTCTACTTGGTATTCCAAGGGTTTTTTGTTTCTTTTTTCTTCAATTTAATTTGACATAAATTTTATCCAACTGCTTTTGATATGAGTACAATAATGTTAGTTCAAACAGACATTTATATGACATAAATTTTATTCAAGATCTGCTTTCGCTGTTTTAAATATGTGTTCTATATCCTCTTTGGTCGTTGATTAAATTTACACATTTGGGTCTTGTCTAGAATTTACATTGGAGATGGTAAACCCTACATTGGAGAGCTTGGTGCTCTTTGATGGCTTTAGCGTTATCCAGTGTTGGATTTTGAATGGTTGGTGATAGCAACGCATGACTAGAAGTGTGGTGGTGCCTATTGGGGGCACCACAAGCAAAAAACATTTAGAGCGCGTTATGTTACTTCACGAAACGATTCTATGTAAACCTTTTGTGACATACTACGACTAGACACAGAAACTCCTTAGTTGTTCTTAAAGGTGTAACGGACAGGGAGGTTCTAGAATGATTCCAATGAGTGTCTAGGTTCGTTTTGATTAAGAATAAAAGATACGAGACGTGATAAGATTATACTTGTAGTATTTATACCCTTATCACAAGTGTTTTGTTTTGATCTCTTATCATGAGTGAGAGATAGAGTATATATATACCCCTTATATCAGCTCATATGGGACGTGAGATACATAAAAGAAAACACAGAAATTTCTCCTCATTCTTCTCTACTTCAATATAACAGCCGAATAACTAAAAACCTCAATTAGGGTTGTTTTGTTTTCGGTTCTGCCTATTTCGGTTAACTCTTTTGTGGGTTTTCAATTAGTGATTTGATCCAAGGCATCTCCAGAAGGTTCATTGATTCGGTTTACAAGTTGTCAAGGAGTGGCAATGATAGAATCGACTCTAGGGTTTTGGTTTTGGGTTTTTTCAGTTGTTTCTACTCTAATTCGGTTACAACCGAATTCGGCTAAACCCTAATTGTTCTCTTGCTGATTGCGGTTCTACTCAAGAGAGGGGGTTTAGGTTAGATCGTTTTGTTTTTTCAGTGGCGTTTTTGGTATACAATGGTTGTTTGGGTACACGTGAGGTTGGACTTGATCCGGGCGTGCTTGTTTACATAGTTTGTGTATGAGAGCTCGTAGAGGTGACACTTAAGTCACTCGTTTCATAACATTTGTTATTGACTCAAGGGTATGTATTTACTATTTTCCCTTTTTCATTCCGTGGTGTGTTTTATATGATGTTTAATTGTTTGTACTTTATAGGACTAGATCTATCGCTGCGTAGTACTCGTAAAAGTTAGATTGTTTACTTGATGTTAAATTTCATAACAGTGGCTTCACGACGTAAGTTGTTTAGTATTTATGTATTACATTCGATCTTAAACACGCTGGGCATGCATGAGAAATTGGTTTTTTTATTGTTTTTTTATTGTAAAATTATGGCAATCGACATGCAATACCTTGCCATAAATTGTGTAATAACAAAACTAGAAATAATCATAATCATGTTTTTTTATTTAAAGTAGAAGAGATCTTTATATTAAATTTGTAATTAAGCTGCTCTTGATGTTTTTTTTTCTGGTCTTTATCTAGGCTTTTTTTGAATCACGCAATCAGTTTTTTGTGTTGTTTGTGGAGATTCTAGGAACTTTAGCAGATTTCCTAGGGTGTGTATTTTGGTTTCTCGTTTTTGGGGAAGACTCTGGTGTGAACGCGAGGCTTTATTGTATTTTATGAGTTGTGGTGTGAGTTGGGGCTATAAGTGGATGATTATTGTTTGGACGTGGGGAGTGCGGTGTTGGGGTGGGGTGGTTTTGTGGAGGGTGTGAGTGTGTGTGGTTAAGTTATGGTTTCGGTGATAGGTGGGTGGTATGTTGAATTGTAAGTTGTGGTGTCTGGGTTGGTGGAATGGGGGTGGTGTGAGGTGAGGTTGGTGTTGGGGGCGTGGGTTGGGTGAGTGTGGGTCAAGGGATGTGATTTGTTTGTTGCTGGGTTCGTGTGGCTGGGGGGGTATGCTGGTTGGGTGGTTGATTGGAGCTGGGGTGTACGTGGGCTTTGGATTGCGTTTGGGCGGTGTGTGGGGGTTGGGTAGTTTGGTGGGGTGGTGTGTGGTTGTGTGAGGTGGTTGTGGTGGACTGTAGAGATTAGTGTTTTTATGCATGTGTTCTTATTATCTCTTATTTTGTTGTTAACTTCTGATTTAAATATTTTATTTATTATTTATGTTTTTAATACTATTATATTATATGTAGCTTATTTTATTAATTTTAACTTATGTGTATTATTTTATTTTGAATCATACTTAGTTTATCTATATATATTTATATATGATTTTTATTATTATTATTATATATTTTGCTATGTTATATATATTTGTTCATGATTAAAATTTTATATTATTCTATTTAATCTATCTATAGATGTTCTTTATATTTGATAAGATTATTATTTAATTTATTATTATTTTATATTTTATTATATTTATGCCATGTGATGAATCAATATTTTCATATGAGACTTTATGAAACTCTTGAAAACGGACTTACAACTTAGAGAGAAACTTGGATTAAAACATGTCTAATATTACACACATAATTTTACTCCTTGTGACCAGTTATGTGTTATTTGCGAAACTGGGGTTTTGGACAAATTAATATGGACATTAAACTATGAAATTTGATTTATTGTGAAGCTTTAGCTTTACATGCGCAATATGGGGTTGAATTGATCTTTAATTTTCTCCCACCCCACTACATGCTTCGGCATATGAGGGAATTATTGAATTACTTGTGTTTTCGGACCAAGTAGGAGTACAATATAGGGTTTGATCAATTTTAATCCCACCATATTGGCAACAATAAAACTAATGTTAACAAAAAGGTTTCTTAACATACAATAGCATCATTAGTCAATTGGAAGTACGGCTCACCCATTATGGACAAACTATAAGAGAAGTTTAAGGCGGGTTGAAGTAAGATTCCCCAAATGAAGTCAGGTTTTTAATACGCTTCGCGCTGACCTGTTTCTCCGCTTCTTTGTGAGTCTAAAATGGAGCTACCGAGAACATTTGACAAAATGATGTCTATACCAAAAAGGTTAACAAAATGTTTTTCTTAACTTTGTGCTACAAGTTGTTTTGCATGCTTCATGTACACGGTTTTGTCACATTTATGTGTATACCCTTATATGAAGTTTTAAGTCTATGCCAGCCAAACTAGAACACTTGCATTTGGCTTGACCTCTCTGGTCAGACCTCAAGGCCTTGCCAACCTATGGCAAATTTTTTCATAGGTCAGATCTATGTCAATTTTCGCACGTTATATTTTGGTGGACTTTAAAAGAGTTTCCTGGTCAGACCTCGGACCCGAGGCATAAGATGAGACCAAATATGCTTTTGACATTACTATAAGATTTACTAATGTCACTAGTCTCATAAATCTAAGAGTTGCATTCTATGTAATTAACGCTCGTCGCTTACCTCTTGCCCTACTTGTTTACACGTTGGTCAGACCTTCTGTAATAAGTGGGAGGTCAAGTTGGATCTTAGTCTTATTAGTAATTAATTAGGTAGTTAATTCTTTTAAGAATTTAATTATCGACAATACTAATATTTGAACTTTTTTTTCTAATTGTAGATAACAACCTCGTCAGCTAACAATTCGGTCTTCAAGGGCTTCTTCGAGAAGCAAAAACTGACTGGACCCAACTTTATTGATTGGTATCGACAACTTAGGATTATACTATCAATTGAGGATAAGTTGAATTACCTAGAGCAGCCATTTCCTCCTGCTCCTATAGCACATGCAGGTCAGCAAGTTGCTCCTAAAATCCTTGCAGCTCATACTGCTTGGGTTAAAGGATCAAAAGAGATTACTGGACTCATGCTCATGACCATGGAGCCAGAGATCCAACGAAATCTGGAAAACCTCCATGCTTATGACATGCTACAGGAGTTGAAGACTCTGTTCGCTCAACAAGCTGAGCAGGAGCTTCTTCAAACTACGCGAGATTTTCACTCTTGCAAACAGGAAGAAGGGCAGTCAGTTAGCTCGTATGTTCTGAAAATGAAGGGCTATATTGACAATCTAGAGCGTTTGGGGCACCCCGTGACACTTGGCCTTGCTGTGAGTCTGATTTTAATCGGTCTATGCAAGGAATTTGATGGGTTTGTGCAAAATTATAATATGCATAGCCTGGGGAAGACAGTTAACGAGTTGCATGCTATGCTAAAGCTCCATGAGCAAACTCTTAATCTGCCCAAAAACAACGCTCCTGCTCTGCATGCTATTCGAGCGGGTAAAGTCCAGAAAGGTAAAAAGCACAAAAAACCGCAACCCCAAATGGCTGCCAGGGGACAAAATCAAGGGAATGGGAAAAATAAGCACGCTTATGCTCCCAAGCCCAAGATTCCCCCTCCACCCAAGAGGGAAGATCCCGCAAAGGACTCAATCTGTCATGAGTGTGGTGAGACAGGACACTGGAAGAGGAACTGTCCTCAGTACTTAGCCGAGTTGCTGAAGAAGAAAAAGAACGCAGCCTCTGGAGCTGGTGGTTCAGGTATCTTCGCTATAGAACTCAATACTTTCCTTAATAGATCATGGATCTATGACACTGGTTGTGGTACTCATATTTGTAATACAACGCAGGGTCTAAGGGCAAGTAGGAAACTGAAGCCGGGGGCTCTTAGCTTGTACGTGGGCAATGGTCAACGTGAAGCTGTGGAAGCAATTGGCAACTTTGATTTATCTCTCCCTAGCGGATTAGTTATTGTTTTGAACAATTGTCATTATGCTCCTTCTATTACTAGAGGAGTAATTTCAGTTTCCCGTTTGTACGAAGATGGTTTTATTAACCGCTTCGTGAATAATACAATTCAAGTTTCTAGGAATAACATGGTTTATTTTAGTGCTATCCCAAGGGATGGTATTTTTGAAATTGATTTGTCTAATTCTTATACAAATGAAAATTCTATATATACTGTTAGCAACAAAAGAGCCAAACTAGACTTGGACTCTGCTCTCTTGTGGCATTGTCGTCTTGGACACATCAGCAAGAAACGCATTGAAAAGTTGCAACACGATGGACTTCTCAATTCAACTGACCTTAGGGCTTTTGAAAAATGCGTTCCTTGTATGTCTGGTAAGATGGCAAGAAAACCTTACACACATCAAGTGGAAAGGGCCAAAGACTTACTTGGACTAATACACACCGATGTATGTGGCCCATTTAAGATCACTTCAAGGCAAGGAGCAAGCTACTTCGTCACTTTCACTGACGACTTTAGTCGTTATGGTTATGTTTACTTGTTAAAGCATAAACATGAAGTGTTTGAAACTTTCAAAGTGTTTCAAAAGGAAGTAGAAAATCAACTCGGCAAGACCATAAAATCGCTACGTTCTGATCGTGGGGGCGAATATATGAGTCAAGAGTTTTTGGATCATCTCAAGGATCATGGGATTATCGCCCATCGTACTCCTCCTTACACTCCACAACACAATGGTGTGTCGGAGAGGAGAAACAGAACCCTACTAGATATGGTTCGATCTATGATGAGTCAAACAACTCTTTCAAAGTCCTTTTGGGATTATGCTCTTGAGACTGCTGCACGCATTCTCAATATGGTTCCAACTAAGAAGGTTGAAAAGACACCATACGAAGTATGGCATGGGCAAGCCCCTAAGTTGTCTTACTTAAAAGTCTGGGGTTGTGAGGCACTTGTTAAGCGAGATACTCTTACCAAGCCTGACAAGTTAGAACCCAGGTCTATTAAGTGTATCTTCATAGGATACCCAAAGGAAACAATGGGTTATTCTTTCTACTACCCACCCGAGAACAAAGTCCTTGTTGCTCGGAATGCTGAATTCCTAGAGAATAGTCTTATAAATCAAGAAGCAAGTGGGAGTCTAGAAGATCTTGAAATTATTCAAGAAGAAGATACGCATCCTTCTATAGACACTAGCTTAAATCATGAAGAGGATGATCTAGAAATTGGATGAAACCTCAAAGTGATATCAGTCCCATTCGTAAGGCACAAGACACGACGGTCCACAAGATCGTATGTTTTTAATACATCGATGCTAGAAAACAAATGAGATAGGGTATCATCGGAACCCGCTAACTATTAAGTCTGCATTGTTTAACCCCTGAGTCCTGAAAAAATGCTTAATGCTATGAAGTGTGGAAATGCATCCATGAAAGACAACGCAGTTTGGATCTAGGTTGAACTCCTCCTACTGGCCAACCTTCTAGCAAGTGGCTACTTTAATAAAAAGACTGACATGATGTAGAGCTGTACACACCTATAAAGCTCGTCATGGTGCTAAGGCTATAACTCAAACCCCAGGGATTGATTATGAGAAACCTTACTCACTGTTGCATGATCATTAGAGCAAGTAGGATTCTTAATAGCCATAGGTAAGTCCGCGTACTATGACTATGAGATTTGGCAAATGATGTCAAGACAACTGCCTTCCTCAATGGATATCTCAATGAAGAGGTTTACATGGAGCAACCTGAAGGTTTTGTCAATCCAAAATATCCAAACCGAGTATGCAAGCTGAAACGTTCCATTTATGGGCTTAAGCAAGCATCAAGGCAATGGAATAAGCGTTTTGATGATGAAATAAAGAAATTTGGTTTCAGTCAAAATGCTGATGAGCCATGTGTATATCTAAAAGCTAGTGGGAGTAATGTCACTTTCCTAATCTTGGTATGTCGACGACATATTGATCATGGGAAACAGTAGCTTTCCAATGTTACATAGATGTTAAATCCTACTTGAAAGGTGTTTTTGCCATTAAAGATTTAGGTGAGCTGCATAAATTCCTTGGAATCAAGATCTACAAGATAGATCAGCGATGGTTGATATGGCTTATGTCAAAGTGCTAATCGAAAAGGGAATCTAAAGCGGTTTCACATGGAGAATTCAAAACGTGGAGTAATCCCCAAGCAAGGATAAGCTAAGAATTGATAAATCACAAAGGTGCCATCACACCTGCTTGAATTGTAAGCGCATGCAAAAGTCCATATGCCTCGGCTGTGGTTTCTTATTATGTATGCTGTGAGATGTACTCGCCCCTGATGTTGCTGTTCGCCAGCTCAGAGAACATAACAAGCCGATTCAACAGAATCCAGTTGATCTTCACTGTACTACTGTCTAGAACATTCTAAGATCTAAGGAAAACTATGGACTTGTTCTAGTTTACGAGGTGATCTAAAACGAAGCCAGGGTTTCTTGCTACACTGATGCAGATATCTGACGAGATTCTGATGACCACAAGTCTCAACTGATATGTGTTTTCGTTTTGAAAGAGGTTTGTTGACTGGAAGAGTGCCAAGCAAAGCATTTTCCGCTACTAGTCATCTCCTAGAAGCTTGAGTAAATTTGCAGCCATTTATGCATCTAAGGAAGCTGTAGGGTTTAGGAAATTCATTTCTGGGCTGGTGTTTGTTTCCACAATTTGAAAAACCCATTAATATGTATTGTGATAAAACTGGAGCAATAGCTATAGCTAATGAGTCCCTGGAATCACAAAAGGTGCCTAGACATTTCGGCCAAATTCACTAACCTTCCGCGAAGTTATTGAATTTGTGACATTAATTAGAAAAAGAGACTCACACCATGACAACTTAGCTGATCCGTTTACAAAAGCGTTTGCTTTTCCAAAGCAATTCAAACTTACTAGAATATGGAATGCGTCCAGCTAGTAGTTTCATGTAAATCGTGTTTATAGTCATTTTGGATAATTGGGATTAAGTAAAAACAATTTATTTTCTGAATGAATAAAGATACAAGGTATTTGTTATCATTCATATAAAAATTGTTTGTCCTATAATTGTCATTATGTTAATCCTTGAATGATTTACATTCTAAAAAGGTCCATTGTCGGTTAACAATATTGGGAGTATGGTTACATAAGGCAATTAGTCTTGGTTATAGGTCTTGAATATATGGAAGTGTTCCCACCAAACTCATATGTTACTATCACAAGGGATGCGTATGGACACCCCAACCTTCGGAATGTTTACTTTATGGATCGCGTTGTCATAATAAAATTTGAAAATGGTTAGTTTAAGTCATCCTTAGACTTGATAATACAAACAAGTTTCTGTATGATGTTGGAATCACTTTTTAATTCTATGTCAAACTCTGTCCTGAAAAAGTAATATAAAGACTATATTGGAATGATGTGAACAGCATTCACAACACTTGTATTCAACAAAAATTTGTTCCTCCACGTATATGTTGCAGAATAATACCTTGGCCCCTCCTTGGCCCCATGTCCCCCCCTCTCCAATTAAATCAGATATTGTTTGGCCGAACCCAAAGGTAATGCAAGATGTTCTTGATTACATTTGGTATATCAATTGAATTCTATAACGAAATTAAATGATAAACTATAGAATGAGTTTAGGATCTATATCCCTGTTTAACGTATTAGAACAAAGGATGATCATAGCAAGACAAAATAACCATTCACTGAGAATGTTATGAAACTTGATCTCAGACAACTTCTAGTTTTTTAAAAACAATGTGATGTCGCTAAACGTTTTCCGTCGTTAGTACACGCCTGTTTGCACTCCAACTCCCAAAGTGGGAGCTGTTAGGCTTATTGAGTTGAACTAGCCGAGTGCAACTAGAAGTGTGTGAGCCTATTGGGGGCACACACGATAAAACATTTAGAGTACGTTTAAACTTCACGATATCGTTTCTAAGTAAACCATTGGACAACAAGGTTAACTAAAGACAATATTCCTTGATCCCATTGTCTTATGGCCGGTCATAGAAGGCCTAAGAATATTCTTGGGAGTGTCTTGGTTCTATGTAACTAAGTGAAAGGATTTGAAAGGAAAGATAAAGTTTAAAGGAAGTTTGATAAGGTTTAAACTCATGAAGTTTATTCTTATCATTTCTAGGGTTGAGAGATTATATATATCACCTCTCCCTCACTCCTTTACCTGGGAATAAAAAGAAATAACACACCAAAAGCTGCTGTGCTCTCCTTTCACTCCAACACAGCCGAAATCAAAACCCTTGTCAAACAGTTTTGAAATTTCGGACTCACATTGTTAACTCCTTCCAAATTCGTTAACTCTATTAGGTTTATCGTATGTGATCTCGATCACCAGGTCCCTGATCCAGAGGGTTAATTACATTGTTTTTACATATTGTTCAAGTTGTGACAATAGTCGGATTCGACCTAGGAGTGTGTGGAATCACTAAATTCGGTGTACGTGGTACACGGTGACAACCGAATTCGGTTTCATCCTATTGTTTCATTCTGATTTTCGTCCAGGTGTGTGAGGCTTTTTGGATTTTCGTTTTTCATTTGCTTGCTGTACACTTGATGTATTGGTATACTAGAGAGGTTTGAACTAGCATCCGTGCGTGCTTGTTTTACGTGTTTGTGTGACACTGGGAGAGGTGACAACTAGTCACCTCGTTTTCCTCATTCTTGCGGTTATCTTTGATTTTGCTGTGCGACGAGGTATGTTCCTATTTAATTTACAGGTTCCTTAAATGTGTTTTTATTTATGTTGAATATTGTACTAATACAGAGTCTATCCGCTGAGCAAACTCGTATGAGTTAATGGTTAATTTGATTGTAAATTCCAACAATATAGCTCCCAGAAATAGCATAATCGCACAAAGATACAGATCTTGGCAAAACAATAAGGAAAATGGAAAAAAGCGTTCAAAAATGTTTTCCTAATAAAAACAAAGACAAAACTGAAAACTTGTATCAAAGAGGACGTTTTCGTTTGTAGGCCAAAACTCCCAGTTTCCTTGTTGAAAATGAAAAATACAAAGCTTTTTTTCAAGTGTTATGAGGAGATAAAAAACGCCTCCTAACGAACAAATTTTTTGCTTTTGGTAATCAGCAAATGCGTGTAATAAAAAGCAAACCCACTTTTTTAATGGATAGAAATTTATGTTATGGTTATTTTAATAATAGATGATCACATAATCAGAGTTAGCTGTAACCTAAACCATGATATTATCTCCTTTATAATTGGCAAATAAAAGAGTATAAAATAATACCTGATATGTAAGGTATCACTAATATGGGTCTTTTTGGAGGATTGCATGAGGGATTGACAAACCCAATTATCTTTATTTGGAGAGGCAGGGAGATTCACATGACACTCTAAATCCATCGGAGTATTTGAATATTCTGATATATCATCCACCATGCCTTTTTCCGGTGAGTCTTTATCATGATGCTCGCCAGGATCTTTACCGCTTAGCTCATCACGGATCCACCCACCTTCACCCTGATAATTATCAAAGTCCTGATGAAGGAAAATATCACACTCTGATTCATCATCAAAGATGTCATCCTCATCCTCCATGTCCTCCCCATGATCTTTATCTCCCTGGTTTCCGTTGTCTGCTTCATCATCATTATCGCCGAAATAGTCTTCATCGGAAACAGATTCTGAGGTTGTTTTTTCAGCAGCGAAAATCTCATCACATTCCCCTAAGATCTCTCGGACCCTTACACAAACATGTATCTCATCAATTAGAACCGGGATGTTATGTTGGACGTGTTCCATGCATTTAGTTAGGATACACACTTTGCCAGCCACGAGATTGTTATTATTTTCATTACATTTTTCAGGGAATATTACCTCACCCCATATTCTGGAAATCCGTGTAAAGGCGGCTTCATGCCACGCCTGTGGCGGAAGACCTTCAATCGACAACCACGTTAGCCAATTAGGAACATGAAATTTGTTGTTCCAAGGACGGATAGTTTTGAAACAGTTAGATGTTATACTTTGGAGTGTGGTGTCAGTATTTAGTAGGATTAAAACATGTAAACCTCCCAAGTATTTGATTCTTATGTTAGTGAGATCTGACTCGTCAAAAATAGTGTAAAGGTTGGGGAGGGTGTCCATCGAGTCTAGTTCACCTATTAAGGAATAAGATAGGGTGGCAACACCGTCAATGCAAGAGTGGATAGTGATTAGAGTTGGTGGGGGTTGTGGTTTAGTTATGAAGTTGGAGTTTAGCGTGTCCGCATAGGTTTTATTTTGAAGGTTAACTGCATTCCATATTTGTGGGATTGTGTTTTGGTTGATTGTAGGTTGACAGTAAGGAAGGTGTTTTTGTTGTGCCGATTTAGTTCATTTGCCCGATTTGGGTTCAGGTGTCCGTGTTGGTAACGGCCAATGTTTGCTTTGATGGGGAGTGAGTCAAAGGTGATTGAGTTGAGAATAGTTTCAAAGCTTTTAGGGTTGGTGATGTCAAGGAATCTTGCAAAACCAAAAGCTTTCCTCGTGATTGTGGATTTCTGTACAATGTACACGTCGGTGATCCTCCCGAATTTTGCAAAATATTTCCAAAGGGTCGCCTCGTTAATCCCTTTTGGAAAGTTTGTAAAGAAATATAAAGTTGTGGTTTTGGTGTTTTTTTGTGTTTTGTGGTTTTTCCATTGAACAGTAGTCCAACTATCGTCGTTGGACTGGTTAGTGGTAGGGTGGTTGTTGGTGGGGTATGGTGGTATGGGGTGGTGATTGGTGGAGTGTTGTGGTATGGGTTGGTGGTTTTCTCTCTCCATTGACTCTAGGGAGAAAAAGTCTATTACAACAATGGTAGCCGAAAGTTAATTTCTGTACTATGAAATCGGATGGTCTTAATGGGGCTGACTTTGATGTTATGATCCCTATTTCTTTAATGGAGGAGGTCAATAACAGGCTGAAAAAATCGCTTTATGACTATATCGTTGGCAAACGATTAGCATTTCCAGTTGTTGAAATTTATATCTGTAATGCTTGGTAATGGAATTCAGAAAGTAACAACGGATGCAAGTGGGTTCTTTTACTTTAAGTTCTCGAATGCTCAAGGTGCTGAAGATGTGTTGCAGAATAGACCACTGATAACATCAAATGTTTAATACTTTTCTATATCTAATTCCCGTGTTTAATTCCTTGTTTTATATAGTTTTAATGTGAATTTGGTACTTAACCCGTTCGTATTTACATATTCAGGTTAATCAAGACATTGGAACAAAATGATACAGAAAATGGATGCTTCTAATAATGAAATACTCATTTAGTGATTTACTTATGATTTGGAGTCCATTATGGGAGGCTCGTGAAAGAATCAAGTGAAGAAACAAAGGCGAAAGTTGAAGAAATGTTCACGAAAGATCTCCATATAGGTGCTTTAGTATTTTAGTCATAACTTCTTCATACGACCTCCTTTTTTGATGATTCAAGCGGCCATCGAAAGAGAAAAGAAATATCTACAACTTTTGTGCTTTGAGATAAGCCTGAATCACAACTAAAAAAATAGTTATAACATAAACAACTGATGACTACACCGTAGCTCCGCCAGGGCAGCTACGCCATAGCTCTACACTTCAGCTACGCCATAGTTTTTGTGACGTCATGGCTACGCCATAGCTAGGGTAACTACGGCGTAGTTCAACACTTTCAACTACGACGTAGCCAATTCAAAGCCTATAAATAGAGGCCGAATTCTACCCAATTGAGTATCCTTCTTCCCCCATCCTAGGGGACGATTAGGGGACCAACATAAGGCATTTTCCAGCAACCATCCATCACTTTTCAAAGGATAATTCAGTTCTAATCATCGTAATTATTAGTCTTTCATCAAGTAAATTGTATCTAGCTTAATGTTTAATATACCTATGATTTCATACATTAATGCTTCTGTAATTTACAACATGTTTGGCTAAACACGATTGTGTTAGCCTTGTTATGAGTATTATGATTTATTAATTCTTATCGTTTATTGATTTGTTCTCCTAGATAATTTATCTAGTATGCTTGTAGACCCCTCATATCCCTTACAAGGTCTTAAAATAAGGTTGAGTGTGTATTAGGTAGTACGTGACCATCTGAATCCTAGTTTGCATGATAGACTATAGGATGATCATTCCTCAGTAGTTGTATGACCTATACCCATTAGGCACCCCTTAGTATGAGAACTTGGTTAGGAGTGTGAGCCATGTCAGTAGGTAGCAACTTATTAGCATGAGGTATTTTTCAAAGACCCTAACATCCCTTTAGGTGTAACATTTTACTATAACTTGTCTAGTTGTAGTATTAGGCGTGGCCAACATTAGAGTTGATGAGAAGCACTAAAGCATATCTAATAGATTAGTTGGAAATCTTAATGTATGTGAACTGAGAATAGGTCAATTCCCTTCACAGGTTCATTCCACTCAGGGATCATAGGTTAGGAGAGGATGTAGTTCCGAGGCTGACGAATTTAGATGCCTCTAGGAGAGTGAACGAGTAAACATTGTACTTAAAGTTGATTCATAAGAAAATAACTAGGTTAGCACATTTTCTCTTTTGATAAATAGTCTTCATTTGTATTCATGTTGTTTATTTCTCTTTTAATTTAATCATCAAACATGCTTTCAAAATATGTAACAATTAGAACTCAGATTCTAGACCGCCCATTAGCTCTTGCGAACGACCTCGGATTTACCAATCCTACACTATACACGATCGGGTTCTCTGCCCGTTAGTGCGTTGTAGACCATAGGTAGTCGAGTTTTACAAATTTAGAACTTGGTAATTGATTTAAACATAAACATGCATCAACCATGGATGATACGAGGTACACCTATTTTCTTTAATAAGTAGTCGCCTTTAGTTAGTCTTATTAAAGAGGAGTTATCCAAAGTACCAATGTGAATAAAATTTCATGAAATTCCTTTGGTTGCGTATACGTCGGATGGGTTAAGCCGTATTGCTACTAAAATTGGAATGCCGATGATGTTAGATTCTTATATGAGTGATATGTGTTTGGAAGCATGGGGGCGTAGTAGCTATGATAGGGCTATGATCGAGATCAATGCGCAAAAGGAGATGATTGATACATTGGTTGTGGCCGTTCCTTAAGTTAAATAATATTAGATACACGCGTGTTACTATCTGTATCGAGTATGAACGGAAGCCTCATAGTTGTGGTACTTGTGTGTTTTTTGGAC